>BJBW01016508.1:6676-27731 GCA_004320125.1 Scolopax mira
ATTTCTTTCTGGTGTGTAATCTAAATCTCCCCTCTTCCAGTTTAAACCCATTGCCTCTTGTCCTGTCCCTGCACTCCCTGCCAAAGAGTCCCTCCCCAGCTCTTCTGGAGCCCCTTCAGATATTGGGAGGTGCTATGAGGTCTCCCCGGAGCCATCTCTTCTCCAGGCTAGTGGGGAAGTTAGAATATAGCTAGTGTTCCTGTAACTCAATATATTTTTCTCAGCCCTTCCTTCTCCCATTACTGCATTTCAGGTCATGATGGCTAGTCCAGATAATACTTGGCAGTATTAGACAATATTCCCAACTCTGCTGTTCCTGTTCCATTTCCATTGGCCTCCTCACATCATTTTTTTTCTCAGGCAAACTAACTGCTTTTCATATTGTGTTCAGTCTTCTTTAACCAGCAGGTGAGATCTTGGTCGAAAGTGATCAGGATGCTTCTGAGGCTGGTTTTGCCAGCCCTGTTATGAATTTATGCAGCTTCCTTCAAAATCAGTGTCCTTGCTGGCTCTTTCAGCATAAGTCTACTTCAGGATCAGAGTTGTCCTTTGTTCTGCTTTCGATTTGTTCTTTCCTCAGTAACTCATTCAAGAGATTTACTTCAAAAGCAAGTTGGCTTTCCAGCCTTAAGCAAGCTTCTGATAGCTGTGAGGACATTTTCTAAATAGCTGCTCTTGATTGCTTTGAGTGAATGTGGAAGAGACTGGAAATACAACATTTGATTCTTGCAATAAAAGCTCCATTGAGGAATGTGGCTATTGACAGTTTTTCTCTTGCCAGAGTATTGCCTGATCTAGGCTGCTTTGAATCCTAAACAAAAAAAGTCAATATTTTGAAGGTCATAGCTTTTACAGTGTGGTTGTAGAAAGTAGGGAAAGGAATTATTCTCCTGATAGGAGTTACGTTACACGGAAAGCTCTCCTCAGCATTAGCTGAAGTTGTGGCACTGGTATTTGTGCTGCTCCCTGGCTTGTGTACCTTCCTTCCTGCCTTCTAGTGTTTTCTTGAGATGATAGAATTGTCTAGGTTGGAAGGGACCTCAAAGATCATTTGGTCCAACCATCAACCTAACTCTGACAAAAAAATAAATAAGAACTAAGAAATAAAAATCACTAAATCATATCCCCAAGCACCACGTCAACCCGTCTTTTGAATGCCTCCAGGGATGGGGCCTCAACCACTGCCCTGGGCAGCCCATTCCAAGGCCTGACAACCCTTCCAGTGAAGAAATGTTTCCCAGTCTCCAATCTAAACCTCCCCTGGTGCAACTTGAGGCCGTTTCCCCTTGTCCTGTCTCCTGTGACTTGGGAGATGAGATGGACCCCTGCCTCTCTACACCCCCCTTCAGGGACTGGCACTTGGAATGCACACAAACTTCCCTTGCTCCAGCAGTTTGCTGGACTTCAAGTGTACATTGTCCTGGTAGCACTGGTAATGGACACTAATGTGTGTGCTATGAGATAATTTTGAATAAATGAGTGGCTTTTGTGTCTGTGTTAGGAGGCTGCTGGCATTCTTATTGAAATTTTTCACCTCTCAGAAGTAAAGTTTTGGTTTCTTGCTCCACGCGTGTTTACATTGTTTAGGTTATCCTTCAGAGAACAGCAAACTCCCTATATTTCTGAATCAATAGCTGCTTCTTTACTACACAGAAAATGTGTGCAGTATACACATATATATGAAACACATGCATATGTATATTTTTTTTAATGTTAAGTACTTTGTACAGAATAAAAAATTCAGTCTAAAAGAATTGAGATACAGCAAAAGGTCACTCCAGCAGGTGCATAATCTAAATTCCCCTCAATAATGTGGTTTCTTTGCATACGAACTGGTGAACTCCTTGCTTTGGTGGCCGAGCTCTCTTAGGTGGTCTTGCCTGCGTTACATGGTGCTCTCACTCTGTGCTTCTGTGGTGGGGAACCCAAAGAAAATTTTACATCTTGAGTTACTTGCTCCCCTGTGTTGGTGTGTGAGGTGAATGGGAACTTCCAGCCTGTTGCAGGAGCAGATGCAGCACGGTCTGTAAAGAAGCGGTGCTCATCTCTGTTGGTCTCTTGCTCTTTTTAAATTTTTGGGGACCTACGATGGGGTAATACTTAGACCTTGTGTGTTGGAGGTGGCAGAGCTGGAGGAGGGATGTGGTGGTGGTACATGAGGTGGGGAGCGTGGCAGTAGCATCACCTCGTACCGCAGCAGCAGCTGGGATGACACCACGGTGCTATGGTTTTGGCTGGATTGGAAATGCCACCCAGAAGGAGGATGAGAGAGACATGGCTGTCTGGTTTCCAGCAAAATCACAGGGTGACACCCCTTGTGCCCCAGGTGAGAGCTGGTTTCCCTCAGCTTTTTCATCCTTCCTGCTGTGGGCAGTAGCAGATGGGGCTTGGGGCTGGCTGGGGCTGGGTGCTGCTCAGCCCCTGCCCTCCTGTGGCACGTGTGGGATGCCAGCAGCTCTGCTCCTCTGTGGGCCACCTGGAAATCTGTCCTGAAAGGCTGTAGAAAAACGATGGTCCTCCTGGCTAATCCAGTGTAGTCCTTGCTCACTGTCATCTGCGGCACGGATCAATTCTGCTTCAAAAGCATCGATTATTTCTTGCCTTCATAGAAAAAACCTCGTTTGATTCTGTAAAGCACCCCCTTCCAGGATAGATAATTGCTTCCCTTTTGATTCTTACCCTTCTATTTGGCTCAGTCATACTCTGGTTTGTTCTTTGAGACTGAATAGCTCTTGGGAGACTTCCCTCGAATTCGCAGGGTCACATATGTCCCTGTGTCCTTCCCTGGTCGCCTCCTGCTTTACAACACTATTGATTTGCCAGAGATGGCAAAGATGGGCAGGGTCCTGTGTGAATTTTGCCATGCTTCCTGCAAATTCCTGAGAGAAATAACTCCCTTGTATTGGTAAGTTTTCTCCAAGAAAATGTCTCTTCGGGCAGGACCCTGCCCTCTCTCTCTTTCAGCTCTCTCATTCTGGAAGTTGCCATCCTCTCTGCAGAAGTAGTTAATTATGATGATGGTCTGTCAAATACCGTATTGATTCATTTTTATTGGTCTGAGTGGTATCAGCTCCGTCACTTCCCCATCTGACTGATGATGGTGACTATTGAAAGATGTACAGTTTCTTGATGGCAAAAGCATTTGTAAATCTGGATGAGGTCAGCATGCCCACCTCTAGCCCATGCTTCACTTCCCACTTGATTTTCTAGTAAATGATAAAGCACAATTTGACCGCTGGGCTCCCATGGAGGTTCGTGGTCCTCTCTGAAGCTGCTGCTGCTCAGCAAATCTTTCTCTTTCACCAGTCTTGCTCAACATTTGGCTCAACTAATATAGAGAGGAATTAATTCCCATTCGAACTATAGGTTTGTGGTTTTTTTTTTTTCTTTTATAAATATTTTTTGCATCTTCCTCCATAAATATTGCTCCAGCTGCCTCAATTATCATGGTTATAAGGCTGCATTGCTTATGAATCAGCAAAACATTTCTGTGGGTTCAAAATGAAGTCCCATCACAGCAAACAGTAGCAGCAGCAGTATAGATTTTACCTAGGGAATACAGCTGGACAGCAGCAGAGATGAAAGTTAGCAGGGAAGTAGTGAAGTTGAGGAACTGATGAGGAATTGAATAACAACAACAAAAAAACCCCACCAAGATGTTGTAGTTACTCTAAATTATATTAAAACTAATATCTGAAATACCATTTCTCTTACTTATTACTCAGCTTTTGATTAACTCATGATGGTAAAAAACCATGTGACATATTTTTGTCCTTTTTAAGACTGGAATTTCTTCATGCCTCTATTCTAGCAGGACTATGGGTAGCTGTTACTGTCATACGGTTTTGTGAGTATCCACCATTTAAGTAACTCTAACCCTCTGCCTTCAAGGAAAACTAATGAATTTGGAAAGAATTCTTATCTATAAATGCACAAAGGGTGGAGAAGGCACATTCCTCCAAAAAAATGGAAGGGGCAGCTTTTGGCATAAGAACCAAGAGATTAGCTACCTAAGAAGTAATGGAAAATGTTATTTGCAGTGTCCTGTGGTAGAGTCAGAGAAGTGGTATTTCCTCTGCTAATCGAGGGGAGAGACAACTCCACAGTTCCCACAAGGTTGTAAGAGACAAGTGCTTTGGAGAAGCAAATCACCCAGCTTTTGTTGAGAAATATTTATTTTCTCTGCCATTTCATTGTTTTGATTCTTGGATTGTCCAGATCCTGGATTCGGGGTGTCTTGCTGAACACTGCAGACACAGAACCTGCTAGTGATGAATCCTGACTTCAGCTTCAGCATCTGCTGAGCTCTGGTTCGGTCTTAAACGCTGCATTTTATGTTTCCCTTTGGTTTTGTTGGATTGGCCCAGATATTGTTAATTTGAAATGTAACCCTGGAATGCTCCTGGAAAAGAGCAGCAGCAGAACGGGAATCCCTCTGCTCTGGGAAGCCAGGTGGCACTGGACATTGGCTCAACAGCCCCCCCCCCAGCACAAGGTGGGTGCCCTCCTTACTTTTTGGCAGAAGTTGGGAGAAGCATTTTGTATTTCATATGGACCAGTGAAGTGAATTTTTTCAGCTGGCTGCATTTTGAACATCTGTGTTCCTATTCCAGGTTACAGTCCTTTAACCAATTTTTTTCAGCCCTATTATATAAACACTTTTTAAATGCAACTTTTCAAACGCACAAAAGCAAAGAACTGGAATCTGGAACTTTCATCACCGACTCTTAAAAATATAAGTAGTTTCAGGTTTGTCTTGCTCGGAGATTCTTTGGGACCGCTTTGTATAATTTAGTTAGTAGATAAAGTAGGCAGAAGTATTCCTGCTGTCATTAGCCTCACTTCCTCTGGTTATCAGGAGCAACTTTTAATGCTCAGCATAAGAGTATATTTTCTGAAAATGTATTTATCAGACTTTATCCGAACTCGAAAAGGCTTCTGAAAATGAGCGCGTTACCTACTGCCAGCTCAGCCATGGGGGTAATACATCAAAATTGTCATCTGTAGTTTTGAGTCTCCCTCTTAATCTACTTGCACGTTTTGGTCCATTTGCCCTCAGCTGTGGTTTCTGCTTTTCTGCTTGAGAATCACAACATACAAGCCCTTTCAAACCTTTTTTTTCTGTATGCAAGGAATGCAATCCAAGGGTCTTTTCTGGACATGCCATCCTGACCTGTGCCTGGGTCATACCAGCATCTTCCCATCATTAATCCATGTCATGTTCTCCTCCTGCCCGGTCCAAACTCTGCTTGGCATTTCCCTTGCTTTCCTTGCTGGCCTTGTCAAACGCAGGGATATATTGCAATTTCTGTGGCTGTGGCTGTAAAATGTCTAGTGTTCTGTGATGGCAAACACTCTGCCCACACATCAGAGTGGTGATGGAAGTCAGATTTTATACTGTAAGTGTCATTAGTGGTTTTGATTCTTCTTGTTGTTGTTTGTTTGTGTTTGGTTTTTTTTATTATTATTATTTTTTATTTTTTAGCACACAGATATTTAATATTGAATAACACAAAGGACTACTGTGGAAGGGGCAGTTTGAGTTAGTTTTGTCATAGCAAGATCCCAGGTAGCCATCTGCAACTGCCAGGTGCTGAGGAGAGCTTCCAGAAGTTCAGAAGACTGACTATGAATTGAGCTCTCTCAAAAGTTATCTATAAATTCTTAAAATACACTCACAGTTGCAGTGGGGGGAAGCAAAAATGTGATTTTTAGAAGTGAAGGGTAATGCTTTCATATGCTTTGAAGTCCAGCAGGTGGTTCTTCCAGAAACATGGTGGTGATGAGATGCACACACGAAGGTCCTGGAAGCTGCCACCCTGGAGATGCAGGCTGTCAGCAGGACTTGAGCTCCAAACAGGGGGTGCTTTGAGCTGGGCTTGCTGGGACTGCTGCCCTGTGCTCTCCCTGCCACGGCCTCGGCGCAGGCCTCGGCGTGGAAGAAAGCCCAATTTCAGGTGCAGGTTTTTCCAGCTCCCTGCTGCATTGAAGCACTTTGCACGATCTCCCTTTCCTTCTCTTGCGTGGCAGCGCAGGGGCCAGGGGTTGCCTGCGGCTCGGGCAGAGTCCCTGCTGGTGGTCCAGCCCCAAGGCTGGGCTGTGCCAACATCTGCAGCCAGACTGGGATGGCTGGGGAGGGCAGCGTCCCCCAGTCTGGTCACAATCCTGCCTGCAGCAGAAAGGCAGAAGTTAGGGCTCTGTGCAGCCTTTGGCAGCCCTGCCTCCCCCCAGCTCCCTGGGAGCTGAGCCCCAATCCCCTCCCTGCATCACTCTCCCAGGGTCCCCAGCAGGGATGGCTGGGGAGACATCACCAGGGACGTGGAGAGAAAACAACTGGCCCAGAAAGGTAACTCCCAGCTGATCACATCCCTCTCCTTTGGTTGGGAAAGTAGTGTCAGCTGGGTTTCTTCCGCAGGCTTTTGGCTTCCCTGTGCATGGAGCTCCTGTAATGTGCAAGGTAAAGCCAGAGGATTAAAGAGCTCTGAAACCCATAGCGTTTATTTAATTAATCACTAAATGAAGCATGCACCAGCAGTGGAAACCCCCCTCTGCCTGGGTAGGGTGATTGCTGGGACGGCCGAGTGCTTGTGTCTGCCCTGGCACATCCCACAACCCCTGCCTTGTTTCCTCAGGTCAGGCTGTCTTCCTGGTGCTCTGCGGGTTCAGTTTCACACTGTTCCTCCTGGTGGTGCTGAGGGGTTTGTGGTTGTGAGAGGTTGTGGCTGTGGTCTGGGGGCTCCCAGCGAGCTCTGGGGTGCTCCGGGTGTATTTCACCCCACTTTTGCCAACCGCTTCCTCAGCAGCCCCCCGTTACAGTGGGTGGCTGGAAGCAGCTGGGTGATAAGTATTTTGCATCTTTTATTAAACACTAGAGGCATTTTTCTGAACTCTAATGTTAAAGGTACAAAATGCTCCTGCTTATCTTTGCCCTAGGGAGGAAGTAAGTACAAAAATAGCCAGCCTGCCTTGTTCTGAAGTCTTAAAAATACTGCTGTTGTTCAAATGAAGAAAGATTAGCACTCTTCTAGCGTATGCTGAACATATGTAGAACAAGCAGGCAGGAGGTTTTACAGGTATTTTTCCCAGGATGTATTAACCAGAAAATCCCAGTTCCTCACCGTACCAGAGACAACAGATTTCAACAGATTTCAGGGCTGGTGCAGGAATGCCTGCATCTTAGTGGAGCATCTTCCAGTGCCAGAACTGGTTGGTGTGTCTGGGCCGGGTGAGTTGTCCCATCCCCATCCGTCCTCTAGCCTAAATTCTCATCCTTAGTCTCTCTGCAGTACAGGCGTATCTTTTTCTTGTAGCTGTTGTCTAAAAAGCACTAATATGCATCAAAGAAATTACTTTCAATTGGTTTCTTAAATTCCTTTTTATTTCAAAAGTTGCTGCTTAGTCTTGAGATTGCACTATTGTACTATTTCAATTTGATGTTTAAAACGGATAAATAAGTAATGTAAAAGTTTAAACGTTAACTGTAGTGAAATCATGAAAAACAAGATTAAAGCCTAGATTCCCCTGAGGATGTTTATTGTTATTTTGCTCACATGAATAATTTCTTTGGCTTCAGTCACATTCTCTTCTAAGGTAACTGCTGTTATATATGGGATGTTGTGATCCTGTAGAAAGGAGGAGAGGTGTGAAAATCTTTGATTTTGAAATAATGTTGTTTCAATATTGAAATTTTGTATCGAGGCTTTAGGCTGTCATAAATAACCAGTAGATCGACACATTGATAATATATTTTTCAAATATACGGGATCACAAAATTAAAAATCAGAACTGGAAAGTTCCTTGCTGATATTATGTGAATATGTGAAACTGTTTTTGGTGAGAGAATGTTTGAAAAAAATTATTTATTTATACCTGTTCCTGACGAACACATTTGAATCTTTGAGTGCTCCAGGATAAATGCTAGAGGTAATCTGATCGGAGACCTGCAGCAGAAGGAGTGATAGCTTGGATATTATTTCATGGAGCAGCATGCTTTTTTTCCCTATGGATAGTAAGTGATTCCTGTTGCTTAGCAGCTGCTGAATTCTCATAGCTTTTGAAGTGCCAGGGAACTTGGTTTCAGTGTCTTACAAACAGATACTCTCTGGGCATAAGTTCAAAAAGTTTGTTTTATGGTGAAGGAGGTATATTTGACAGATTTGCACTGTGTATAAACTGCACTTACTGCTTTTTCCAATTGCAACACCCATGTCCTTTCTGCCCCAAACTGGTTTTTTATTATGCTAATCAGTTGCTAGTCTTTCCTAATTTATTTTAAGATTTTAAATGAGCAATTCAAAGGGGTTGTAGGGATCATGATTTGGATTTGGGCTATTATTAATTCAGTCTGATAAATTAAGGTATGTACCTTCACAGATGTCAGATTGTTTGTTTCTTTATATTTATTTCTCAGATGGAAAAACTATTTCCAGAGGAAAGCCCAGTTCTGTCGTTGTGCTGTTGAACTGAGTTTGTAGTTTCCAGGAGAGACTTGTCCCCTTTGTGTATGAAAAGACGTGTCCTGTCTGTTATTGCAGCCTAACGCTACAGTTTTCTGGGGTCAGGAGCAAAACCTTCCATAGGGACATCTCTTCCCCCTCTTCCCTCGGAGAAAGGAGAAGAGTGGGATCAAAGCCCTCGTAGCCTGGAGACAGCCTTTCCTTTGGAAACTGGTGGGGGCAGTTTGAAATGGGAAAGATTCCTAGCTAAAGGAGAAGAATGATAGAATCCTTTAGGTTGGAAAAGATGTTTAAGATTGAGTCCAAATGTAAGCCTAACACTACAAAGTCCACCACTTGAAGATAATACAGGAAAATACCTGGAAGGACAAATTCTAAAAATTAAATACAACGAACTGAAAAAAATCACAATCGGCTTTGCATTTACTCTGCAGCTGGAGAGTGTTGGCACTCGCCTGTGTCCCAGCAGAGGAAGGGGTGATAGTTCAGGATGGAGTAAATGTTTCTTCCAGCTGCTTGCCTTAGTCTGGGGTTAAGAGACTGGAGCAAGTCTATTGTAATTAATAAAAACCCTAGCTCCTCTGGTGCCTAGGGAGGGTGTAAATCACTGAACAAAAACCACTGCTGTGTCTGCATGAAAAATACACCATCTTGTGAGTTTCTTATTTGGCTTCTCTGTGAAATGTCTTGACTCAGTCTGCATCAGGACGTGAACTGAGCAAAAAATGAACTGAGCAAAAAATGAACTGAGCAATATAACTGGCTTTCCATCTCCAAGCAGTGCTGTTTCCTGACTGTTAAAATTGGAAGGGCAGAAGTTGCTGGATTTAACATACCTGTGGTTTTTGTCATGTGGATGCATGCAGTTGAGATGCCTTGGCAGCTTACCTGTGTTTTTCAACATCAGTGAAGTAAAATAAATAGGAAAGTAAAGAATGGAAGTAGTGTTTTTTGTCCTGTCCACATGACTGGTGGTGAGTGTCTCTGAATAGTTGCCTTGCCACATTTGGGTGGTTCTTGCAGATTTCTGTCTTGAGGTGGTACCTCCTGTCCCTTGTGAGTGAGCATTTCGGAGGTCTTGGTAATCAGCCGTCCTTATTTTCCCCGACAGAACTGAATCAATGATTCTAGCGTCTTGCAAATTGAAAATACATCTGTAAGTTACCAGAAGGGACCATGGATGTGTGTGCCCAATGTGAAGGGTGCCTGCTCCCCTTGACTCCTCTGCTGGGGTCACACCTGGGACCCAGGGCTATGGCTCTCTGTGGAGGAGCCCAGTTGGGGCATAGAATCACAGAATGGTTTGAGTTGGAAGGGACACTAAAGGTCATCCAGTTCCAACCCCCTGCCCTGGGCAGGGACACCTCCCACCAGACCCATCCCCATCCAAGCCCCATCCAGCCTGGCCTTGAGCCCCTCCAGGGATGGAGTATCCACAGCTTTTCTGGGCAACCTCTTCCAGTGTGTCACCACCCTCACTGTAAAGATTTTCTTTTTGGTATCTCATCTGAATCTCCCCTTTTCCTTTATGCCTCTTGTGGCTTTATACATGCGAGATGCAGTCTGTGTAACCATGTTAGTTACTGGATCTCTGTGTCCATTGCCTTGAAACAGTTTCAGTTGAGCTTTACAAAGTTAATATTTTCAGAAAGTCCTAAATGTCCAGCATGACGTGTTCTTCAAATGGGTTTCTAGTATCCTTTGCTGCAGTGGGGGAAAGCATGTTGGGTGTGTTTCCAAACCTGTATTGGTAAACAAATTAAAAAAAAAAAACTAGTCATTTTTAGAAATGAAGCTGCTCAGAACTCACTTGATTTCCGTGTGTTTTAATTTTTAATTGTTATTCTAGCCATGTGATGAAAAAGAACTGAGACTTGCTTTTCAGTTCTTTATTTTACACCTCTCTGTGGTAGGAGGACAAACCTGGATTAAAATGTATTAAAATGGTAATTGTAGTTTCATGAGGGAAGCAAATGCCTGCAATTTGCACATCTGCTCTGGGGCCTGTTTCCTGACATTTGTAAGGAACTAAGAATTTGTTTACTGACTTTTTTTTTTTTTTGAAGTAACAATGTGGAGATGCTGTGGGAAGGTGCTGAGCTCCTAGAGGAGCCCCTTCTGGCAAGCAAAGTGTTTATTCTCTGCAAAAGATGGTGGGGAGGCATGTTGGGACCTGAACAGTCCCTGAAGTACCCTCTGCCACTGGGCAGAGCTGCGTAGAATGTGTTGGAGATCAGAGTTTGTTCCTGGTTCTTATAATGTAGTAGTATTTCCCTTTCTTTCCCATTTAACATCTTTACTGGTTTAAGGTGTTACAAGTCTTGTTTTTTCCTCTGCTAATCTTTACTGTCTGTGGTCATGACAGGACCAGGGAAAATGGTCTGAAGTTGGGGCAGGGGAGGTTTAGATGAGATATTAGGAAGAATTTCCTGAGAGGGTGGTCAGGCACTGGAACAGCCTGCCCAGGGAGGTGGTGGAGTCACCATCCCTGGAGACATCCCTACACCATGTGTAGAGGTGACACTTCAGGGCACGCTCTAGTGCCTGAGAGTGCTGGGTTGGGGTGGGTTGTTTGTTTTTTGTGTGTGTGTGTGGTTGGACTCTTTGATTCTATGGTCCTTCAACAGTGAAGCTGGTTTTGTCAGCCCATGCTTGCTGGTGGAGGGAGGTAGGTAGGGGGTGAGTGCTGGACCATGGTTTCTGGGCTGGAGGCTGGCCCCAGGGGCCTTTTCTTCTGCTGACATTGGTGTGTGAGCCCCAAAACCTGAGGGCAGAGTGATCCCTTGGTAAGCAAATACCCTCAGAAGAGGTGCCCGGGCATATGGCTCTGCCTGCTCCAAAAACCCAGTGCAAACAGCGTGGCTTGCCCAGTTCCTATGAGATCAAAATATAAGTGGGTTTTATAACCAAAAAAAAAAAAAAATTAAATAGCATTTTTTTTCTGTTGTTAAGCAGATGAGTGTGATGTCCCGGGGGTGGGCAGAGGCACTCTGGTGCCAGCGTGGGCATGTTCTGCAGCAGCAGCCCCAGCCCTGTCTGGGCAAGCTGGCAGCGCCTCTCCTGCCTGCCCTGCCAGCTGCCACCACCACCTTCCATACAGGTATCCTTCCATGCGGTTTGACAGCTAGGGAACGAAGAGCTAGGGAATAAATGTTTGGATTTTCACTGTAGATATGTTTTTTAATAGTGTTGTAAATTCGTTTTGTGCCAATGGGATGGGTGTTACCCTGTAAAACCCTCTGCAGCTGTCAGTTTACGTGATAAAGTTGTTTTAAGTCCCAAGTCTCATGAATTGTGTGGCTTTACTTTGTTTGGAACTCAGGGGATTACCAACTAGGGTAAAATTTTGTATAAGGAATACAGTTTTTAAAACAACTTGAGGTTATACTAATGTAAAAACTTAGTTAAAAATTACTGACAGTGTGTTGTCTCAGGATTAATTAAAACTTTATTTAAAGCAATTCTAATATAGAATGAGAATTATCTAAACCTCATTTTCAAAAAAAGTTTGTTGTTTTTCTTTTTAATGGTAGGTGTTGCCAGAAACACTGGAATTTCAAATCATGCAGTTTATAGTTTATATTCCAAGGGTTTGTAAGAGGAGTTGCTGTGGATGTGAGGCTGCTGGGTTGGGAAAATATTGAAGAAAATGGTCAATCATGGTGCTGTAAACGGTGTCTCCCCGTTTGGTGGGCTTGAGTATAGCCCATTGCAGCATGGGAAGCTAGCTTCAGTTCACACTGCATCGAGTTTTCTAGCTATTTTTACTACTTCATACAAAGACCCCTGTAGCATTGACATATTTTTCTGGATTATTGGGAAATGCCTTTTTAAAAAATGAACATTGAATTAATCAGTCTTCTAGTATATGGACTTTAAATATTGTGTCACATCCCTTCTTGTCTATCTTGACCAAAACAGTTTAGGATATGATATATGCATCCATCAGTTTGTCTTGTTCATAGCTGTGCTGTACATGCTGTAGAACCCAAAATTTAGTGCAAGTTTTTGTAGGGTGCCAGACCCTTTCGGTGGCAGTGTAACAGCAGAGAATCTTTTTGTTTTCAGTGTTAAAAATCAAATTCCTTTACAGGCACAGGTGATGTCCCCACTCAGCTGCTGGCCTGTTTGTTTTTGCAGAATGTACCCACTTGACTCTGTTCCTTTGGAAATACTCTGTTCCTTTGGAAACAGCTTCTGTGATTTGCTGAACCATTTTAGAATAGTCTATGTTCACATTGATAAAATCATCTAAATATTTTCTTATAGCTAAGCGGTTATCTGCAAAAATAAAAGAATCTGTTCCTGATTGAACAGCCATGAAGTTTCTATGTGTTTCTGGAAATAAAATTTCCAGCAGCATTAGTCCTTCCCCTCATCCTGCGTCCTTCTTCCCTGACGCCTGCCGTTTCTTTCCTGCCCTGTTGATGGTAGTTGAGGCATTTTCCAGTTTTGCAAGTACTTCAGGATGAAGCAAGCTGACACCAGCAGTGTCAGGAATCCAGTGATTGAGAAAGGGTTGTATTATCCGATGTTGATTCTATGGATTAAAATCACTAAAAATAAAATTTAAGATCTAAATGTAAAAAAAAAAAAAAATCTAACCAGAAGACCACTGTAGATTTGCTTGCAGGATAAATTGTCTGTGATAACACAGAAGTTGATTTTAGTTTTAAGCCATTATTGGCCAAATTTTTTGCTGACCCTTTCTGCTTGAAGCTGCAGAGGTTGCAGATTGGGTTCTGTTAAATGGCTGCTTGTATCTCTGGGATGTTTCTCCTGGCCCCAAGTACTGAACAGCTTCAGTCTTGATTTTTAATTGTTTTTTATATATATATATTTTCCCAACCAGGAATGTTGGGAATTGTTTCTCCTGCTCCCTTTCCTGGGGTTACAAGGGAGCTGGCTTGGTGACTGGGAATATGCAGTACGTACTGCTTATTCTCACGGAATCAGAAATTTGTCCCTCTCAAGGTCAGGAGTTGCCATTTGTAATGCACTTATATTTGTAAAAGAGAAACTGGTAATTGCATTTCCTCTTTTTGCAGATTGCAGAATCAGCATGTGTCTCTGATAGTTGAAAAGGTAAGCAGGCTGCATTTGCAAATATATAATGAGATTCTGTGCTTTCTGATTGATGCATTCAGATCATAACTTGGAGGAGAGAATTCATCTTAATACATTTAAAGAGTTATTTAAAACTTTCTTATTTTATGTGTAACTTTTATTTATGTTTGTTTACTAAACTCCTTCAAAAATACTGGATCCATAGAGATTGAAAATAGAGAAGATACTGTTAAGAAATATCTGTGTCAAGTCTGTGTACAAATTACAAAAAATTATGTAGCCTTCTGACTGCAAATTTGTATCCAACCCATATTAATAAAAGAAATATGCAAAGCTCCCATGCAGATCTTGAGTTTGCTGAGTGCTTGAGCTGAGCTTGGCAACTGTTTGTGGTGGGAAAGGAGGAAATATGTCCAATTTACAAGTCTGTCTCCTAACAACAAACATCACCCCACCTTGCCTCTTTTTTTTTTTTTTTTTTTTAAATAAAGCACCCTCAAGACCTTTGTAACTTTTTAAACCTCCTTTAAAACATATGGTTTTTTCCCCACTAGCTATTGTTTTCCTTAGCACCACTGTGTAACTATGTCTATTATTTTGTAAATGATGATGAAAATACTGGTGTTCCTTACTGGGAGATATAGGCTGCTCAGTTTTCTTCTCTGAATGGTTATCACTTTTTCCTTGGAACCATGTCTTAAATGCATTTGTGACAGGCACGAGTGTTTGAGGAGGCCTTCAGAAATAATGTATGTTAAAAGTTGGGTGCTCAGTCCTCAAAGTACGCCAATAATACGGATAGGTAGTGGTGCCTAAACACCTAAACCAAATCTTTGTGATAAATAGTATGTAATAAAAAATAGTTTGCTGTATCAACCTGTTTACTAGTTAACTGTTTAATCTGCAGACATTGTAAGTTATTCCTAATTTGAAGATGGGCTGTAGATTGCGTTGATGCAGGGAGGAAGAGGTACGAAATGAGGTATTGGTGTGGTGTTACACTAGATGGTGCTGTTGGAGGAGATTTCCTCCCTGAGGAGTTGAACTGCACTGAGGCATATGGTGTAGGAGCTCTTGGGGTTTCTGCTGTGCGCCTACCAGCTCCGTGTTGTGAGATCTGCTGTGCTCAACAAATGCTCAGGCTTTAATTAGCCCACACAAATTCTAGGGGGTGCTGCTAATTTATGTTCTGTATTGCTGCAGCATTCGCAGCAAGATTTGAAGGAAACCTCGCTGTCGGCCTTTAAAGGCATCCTTGTGCTTGAGAAGGACAGGAATGGCATGTGTACGTGTGGGGGAGTAATCCCTACGAGGGCTTGCACAACGTGCTGTGTGACTAGCTCCTCACAGAGCACATCAGGTAAATGGGTAACAGTGGCCAAATCTGTAAGCAAATGAGATTTGCAGGGGCGTTCCTGGTACATGGGGATTTTCATGTAATGTATTTTTAAAAAAAACCAAAACCCCAGTAGTAGTAAGATTCTTTTATGTTCTGGGATCAACTCTTTTTGTGTTCTTTCTCCTTTCCCCAGCAGCTTTCCATTTCAGCTGATCTGGAGTGAGTCTGGTGGGTACCTAAAGGGATGGTAGATTATTCCCATGAGTCTTGTGAGGAGACACTTGCTAAGGACTGCCTCTGGCTGCAGCGTAGCCTTCAGCCTCCTGGTGCTAGGCAGCCTGGATGGGAAGGGACTCTAGAGCCCATGTCTACAGGGTCTTCAGGTGGAGCTCACAAATGCTTAGCCACAAAACCACCAATGTCACAAGCTGCAAATCCACAGAAGCTTAGTCTGGCTTTGGTCCAGTGGCGTATGTGGTAGAGGAAGGAATGGAGAAGCCACTGAACTTTTCCATCCGTCTGGATGGTCCCTGGTCTCACTTGGGTTAGTTTACCTCTGGCGTTCTGATGGAGGACACTTTAGTGCTCCAGGGTTTCTGTGTTTCTAATTCAGTGATGCCTGCAAGATGGAAGTATTCAAGATATATAAGTATGTAACCAAATTCCCCCTGGGAATTGCTGTTTCTCTGGGGAGGAGTCCACTTTCTCCTAGATGCCTTTATGTGTGCTTTCGAGGTGTATCTAGGGTTTTTTCCCCGGCGATGAGGATAAGCTGGATGTTAAAGGGTCCTTCACAACTTGGTTTGTTGTGTGTGGTGTATACACAGACTATTCAAACAAAAGAAATGCAAGCTGTGTCTCTGTGCACTCAGTAGTGTGCACTACACTACAGCTAACACTTAGTTAAACATCTTTCAACTAGTCTTGTGGGGAAATAAAAGCAAATACCGTCGTGTTGGGTTGTACATTTTGAAGTGATATTCCTACCTCTGGAAATACTCTGTGGGAAATAGAGACTCAAAGCCAGGACAGAGTTAAAAGGGTAAATATGCTGTACTTTTCTGTGACTCCACTTAAATTAGACATTTGATGTCCTTTTTCTGTTTGCCATGGCTGGCATGTAGTGTATCTGGGAAGGGAACACTTCTTGCAGTACTTGTGGTCTAAATATTGCGGGGTTGCTGCTGTGCAGAATCACTTGGCTTCGGGACTGGATTTAGGTAACAGCTGGACTTTGGTTTGTTGCTCCACGTTAAAAGCAGCAATAGTACAGTTGGAACCTGAATTTATTTTAGCAGTCTACCGGAGAAAAAACAGTTTGTGCAGGTAAGGAGCAGGCTTTCTCCAGAGTCCTATTCCACATCTGAAATGCTGTACATGCACTGGTCCAAATCAATTAACTAATAGTTACATCAATTATTCTTTATTGTTATTTTTGAAAGCTTTGTAAATCTTTGAGCAGCAAATAGGCTTTTTACATTGTTCTTAGCTTCTTTTTTCCAGAATTAAAGGTTTTCTGGTGGTCTCACAGTGTTGCTTCAGTTGTGTCACTTATCGCAGAGCAGGTTTTTGGGAATAAAACTTGAGAGTTTACTCACACCTGCTGTCTGAGGTGAAGGCATGGCTTCAGTGGAGTCCTTTTAGAAGCTGTCCTTGCCTTGTTCAGATTCTGTTGACAGTTACAAGCTTTGATGCTGAAATCATCAGTGGAGACTTTGCGCCCATAGTCGGCGTCGTCCAGGTTTCTGGACATCTGTTGCTACATGGATTATTTACAGGCAGTGAGTAAGTTTATTAATGCAGGTTTGCTGCATTGTGAAAGCTGCTTGAATAAAAGTTTGGAAGGTCAAAGAAGTAAAAAATGCTGTTCCTTCATCAAAGTGAAATGATAACTGATTTATTAATGATTTCAGAAGTAATCAAGCATGCCTTGGCAAGAGAGGAAGATCTTTTCTGTAGCAAGCAGCCTGGTTTAGAGTCCTTTGGAAAAAAAACTACCCCCAATTTCTGAAAGCATTCTGAGACCCTATTTTATATGGAAGGGCTTTTATCTTTGTAGGACAGTTTCAGTATAGGCCTGAGTAGGGTCAGTCTGGATTAGCTGAGCAGTTGTTTGCCAAGCAGAGGGTCTATGGCTGCTTCTGGAGTACATGAACTAAGAATCTCTATCTGTTAGCATACTAAAATATTATATAGTAGGGTTTTTTCCCTAGCTCTTCCCTGCTTGGGAAGATGGTGTGCTCATGGCTTTGTATGCAGAGGGAATGTGCGCTGTTGAGTTGAAATGTAGAGATAGGGTCATGTAGGTGGCACAACTCGACCCCATATGTTCTCCTGAGCCCTTGTTCCCCCATGTCAGTGACTGCAGCAGGATGTCTGGGGAACCAAAGCATGGGAAAGCACAGGGCAGAGGTGCAGGCTTGGTAGGCAGCCAGCCAAGCTCAGCTGGGCCTGGGGTCTGCGCTAGGTGACTTCTGCAAAAGAGCAGGTTGTCAAGGAGGGCAACACCGGAGTAATCTGCTGTTGCAGTCCTGGGTGGAGAGATGTGCTGTGCACTGCCAATTTTTCTCAAGTGTATTTTTTTATAAGGAAAGGATTAGGAAAAAATGTTGTCGTTCATTATATGCCAAGAATATATTTAGCCTAACTCTTAAACACATATGGTTAAACCTTAAAAGGCTGCAAACCCCTCATTAGAAGATGTGGACAGACAGCCTGGTGTCATCTGGCTGCAATTACTCCAGCATCGCTTTGCCTGCGTGTCGTACAGCTCTCCTGTTGACTGTCCTTATTTTTGTCTGTTCATCTTAACTGTTGCTTCCCAAATGGTGTTTAGCACGCTTATTTAAATAATATTAATAAAAACAGATCTGTGTAAATTCTGTTTCTTACAAACTTCAGTAATGCCCCCATCAGTCTACCTGAATTTATACAACTCTTTATGCAGCTGATGTTCCTGTTTATCTAAGCTTTTAGCAGACAGGAGCTTGCTTTTCCTCCGCTCCAGGCTTGAGGAGTGGGATGTTCAGTGCTGAGCCCAGACCTGGAGCCCAGCTCCTCAGGAGGGGTTGTCCCTGGTACGATGGCACGAGGAGGGAGACACGTTTCTCACGTCTGGCTCGGCTCAGGCAGCTCGCTGATCACCTCTGTAAGAATTCAAAAGCAAATTGTCCAACTCTTTTGTCCTTGAGCACACTGTGGTGCTGCAGGAACAACTGGACCCAGGTTGATGTGCTAAGTAAGGTGACAATTATTTACAAGTTGTGTTGATTACAGTCAACTAGTTTCCTCTTGTTACACTGGAGTTGTACTGGTGCTATCGAATGCAAATGTGGCAGTAGAGAAAATTGTGTCCTTAGCACCTGTACTACTTAAGTAAGAACATTGGTTAGTTGTTGGGGTTTTTTTTTCTGGAAGGGGAAAAAAGTCTCTTTAATAGTCACCAAGGCTAAAACTAATGGAAAAATTAAGCCGGGTCTGAGCCTACCTAGCAAATCACCAAGATTTGTGTAGAATCCACAGCCATATAAAAGCTGATCTTAATAAATACTTGAGCTTTAAGCACCCTCTGAGTAACAGACCAAGGCAACTGCTGTGCCAGCTGCCTGGCGTGTCCTGCCTGCTTGGCTTGTTTTCCTACACTTTCTCCAAGTTTGGGCAGCAGCAAATATGAGTTTTGAAAATAGGACTGGGGCAGTGTTGACACTCCATCTGGGCTGTGAGAGAGGAACAGTCCTTGGCATCATGCATCTCAGGGTGATAAATCAAAAGAAGAGCTGACCTCTTCCTATTTTTCCTCTAATCCAGGCTTCAAACTCATAACTGCATCAGCTCTCACTCTCCCAAAATCTCTCTGGCCTGACACAGTGATAATTGCACTTGGCTCTGGTGACAGATAAGAATAAAGCTTTACATCTTTATTCAATTAGGTGTCTGTGGTGGTGGTGCAGACTTCTGAAAATTGATATTGAAGCTACCTGTGGTCTTTAGGAGCACCTTGACTGCCTAAAGCCTTGAAAGCATTTTATTGTTTTGGGATTATTTTATTTTACTGTTTCATACGCATAGAAATAAATAATTCTGAAAAGAACCTTTACTCAAAAGGAAAACTAATTTCTCCACAGCCTTACATGTCCTTTCTCTAATAGTTGACTAATTTATTTTCAAGGAAAACTTATCCTGAACTGATACTCATAACTTGGAAAACAGCATCTTTTGGAACACAGTTTTAAAACCCTAAATGTGGTTAGTAGGTACATATAAATATATGACATATAGTATACACACGTACAATATATAGGAGTAGCAGGGTTAGACCTGTATCCTCACAGAAAAGAAGTGAGCCTCCCTTTCCCAAATTCAGCACAGCATACAACATGCCAGTGACACTTTGGAGATGTTGGAGTCTGGTTCTGACTCCAAAATGTCTCGTTGGTCCATGCCTGGTTGTCATGAAACACGTGTCACCACAATAAGATTAAATACTGATGCTTTGATGCATGATAATGCTTCAAAATTGTTTTTTGAAGTCCACCTTCCATAGCCACAATTTTTATTCCTTTCTGGCGTAGCTGGGTTTTTCCGTAATGTTGCCTGTGGTATCTGAGCTGTCTGTCTCCACACAATGAGAGTTGCTGCTTCTGTTACTGTAGAGAAATGCTTCATCTTAACTGCTCCACGTACCCGTGCATAATGCTCTCCATAATATACATCATAGATAATGTGGCTGATGGTGTAGGAGTATGCCAAGAGTTATAGCCTTATTGATAGTATGAAGTTAATTAGGAGGGAATCCAGCTTTCCCTATGATGATAGGAAAGCAAATTTAAGCAGCTTTTGTAGAGCGAATAAAGTAACCCGTTTATCAAAAGTTCTGCTTGAATTTCTAATCCCTTTAAGGGCAACAGGCTTATGTGATTTGCACGATCCCGTTCCCTCTCTGTCCATCTGCTTTAGCAGGGCCATGGCCAGGTGTGAGAGATGCCCAGGCTGGGGCTGCCGCAGCAGAACCACGGGTTAGAATCGAGGACTCGGATGTTTCCAGGTCTCATGGGGACCTGGATCAGACAGGGGTCAAGTGTTTCAGTTCTGTGCCCTTGAAATCCTGCAGTGCTGGCGACAGAATTAGCAGGGACTTTTACTGCTTCTCTGTCTTGTCACATTTTTATGACCTGCTTGAGTTCGTGCTGTCTGTGTATGGGGAATCTGAGCGGCTCCATTGTGCTGAGAAGTGGTTTTTTGCATCTGTTGTCTCCTCTTCTCCCTGTTTGTGCACAGTCCTCTTAGTTACTTAAATCAGTGTCTTCTCAAGGTAGGGCCAGGGAGTGAAAAGGAATCGTTTTGCCTGAGCAAAGACACTCATTCAGGTCACAAACTGGGGCGATTACAAATGTTTCATGGCCGGGGTAGGGAATTCAGGATATCTCCAGGCATTTGGGCTTTGGTTTTGCAACAGTGTGTGGAACAGTCACAAACATAGTGATCTATTTCTTCCTCATTCTACTGTTAGAGGCACAACGTTAATTAGTGCAATGATAGCTAAAGGCCCCTTTTACATTTCCAGTAAGGACTGCTTAACTCCTGCTGTCAAAAGGAAGGTGTAACGATTCCAAATCGTGTCCTGAGGATCTGTTTAGTTGAGGATAAACAGATTTAATTGTTTTAAATTACTGAAAAGCGATATTTAGCAAGGATGTTAAAGTTGCAAACTTATGCTTCTATATGAATATTTTAACATTGTTCTTCATTTCTCAGTATCTGGTATTTTTAGACTATTTTCAGAATTTTTTGTGGGTTTTTTCTTCTTTTCCTACATTAACAACGGTAAAGCCAAATTGATTTGGAAAAGGAACAAAAGAAAACAATGTGGTTGATTATGTTTGGTGTTTACACCCAGGCTCTGGTTTTTCATTGTGCTTTGCACGAAGTGCCTGCTAAAATAATAAAAGGGGCGGAATGGCGGCTTGCTTTTTGCAAAACTTCGTAATTACATGTTGTGCACTTGGATTACTTTGGCATGTCACCTGTGCGTTAGGAAGAACGTCAGTGCAAAGTTTCACTGAATTTAACTGAATTATTTTAGAGTTGGAAGGGACCGTAGAGATCATCCAGTCCAACTCCCCTGCTGAAGCAGGATTGCCCAGAGCTAGAGCACGTCACTCAGGAGCATCCAGGAGGGGCTTGAAAACCTCCA
>BJBW01016509.1:0-10069 GCA_004320125.1 Scolopax mira
GAGGTGGTGGAGTCACCATCCCTGGAAGTATTTAAGAAATGTGTAGACATGGCTCTTCAGGGCATGCTCTAGCGCCCAAGATTATTGGTCTGTGGTGGGGTGTGGGTGTGGGGCTTAGTTGGAGGGTGCTTTTTTTTGTGTGTGTGTGGGTTTTATGGGTTTGTTGGGGTTTTTTTGGGGTGGTGGTGTTTTTTTTTTTTTTAAGGGTTTTTTGTGGGTTTTTTTGTTTGTGTGTGTGTTTGTTTTTGTGCTTTGTTTTGCTTTGTTTTCTTTTAATGTGGTTGGACTCGATGATCTCAAAGGTCCCTTCCAACCACTAAGATTCTGTGATATCTTTGTTGAATTAAAGTGTTGAATATAAATTTTTTTCTTTTGGTGAACACATGGTGGGTTCACCTTTCCTGTCTGCCAACACCTCCTCACTACCACCACCCTCGCTTTCTCACTCCCCTCCTCAACAGGACAGTGTGGAGAAAATAAGATAGAGAAGATTGTAAGTTGAGATAAAGAGGTTGATTGCAGTTGCTGTCATGGGCAAAGCAGACTCAACTTGGGGAAAATTTATTTATTGCCAATTAAAATAGCATTGCATGGTGAGAAACAAAGGCAAAAGTAAAACCACCTTCCTCCCAGCCCCTCTGGCTTCTTCCCAAGCTCAACTTCACTCATTCAGTTCTGAATCTTTTACTTCTTCTGAGTGCTGGTGGGGTCATGGGGGATGGGAATTGTGGTCAGTCCATAACAGCTCCTCTGCTGCTCCTTCCTCCTCACGCTGTTCTCCTCCTCCAGTGTGGGTTCTCTCCCACGGGCTGCAGTCCTCCATGAGCTGCTCCAGCTTGGATCTCCCACAGGCAGCAGCTCCTGACAGAGAACCAGCTCCTCTCCATGGGCTGCAGGGGAATCTCCTTCTCCTCTCCTTCTTCACCAACTTTGGGCTGTCTCTCACACACCTGAAAGCCCCAGGTTTGGCTTGGGGGATATGAGGTGGGTGGGTTTGACGTTTGCCAGAAGAGAGCAGTGCCACTGCTGGAGGCTTTTTGTGGGGTGACAGGAGAAATGAAGGCCTTGGGACAAGAAGTGGGATGTACTAAAAAAAGAAACACCCCCAAAAAACCCTATCCCCCCTTGGGAGGAAACCAGGGGAAGGTTATGTGCTCGCAGGTGGTCTCTTGGTACCATCCTCAGAATGCTCAGGTCTGCAGATGTTGTTTTGGACATGGACTTTTCCTGTTCCCACTGCCTAGCTAAACTCTCACAGAAGGAATGCATCTTTGCCCATGTACCTGCATGAGAAGAATTGCCTGGCATATATATTTGTGGGGTGAGGAGGAACAGAAATAGTTTGTTTCCACATTTCTTTAATACAGTTATTTTGAGGAGTTAAAATTCCTCTGGGCAAAACAGGCAGCAAACCAGTTGGAATCACAGCTGCATTTTCTAAAATGCAGGAAGGTGTCTGAGGTGAGGAAAACCTGTGCGGTGATGCTACAGAGCCTGACACCGTTAGAGGCAACCTGCATGGGACCTACATGCAGGGATGGGCTTTAGCTGTGCTTGCCATGGCTGAGAGCCAAGGGAGCCGTCGCAGTGTCACTGCTCGGTGGTCTTTGGCTGCTGTGGTTTGTGGTCACTCAGATGCTGTTGTTCCCTGGGTGGTCACAGACAACACCCTCCTGCTTATTTTCCTCTCGTGTTTTCCGGTGGCTTAGTTCTTCACCATGAGCACGGATTATCGGTCTGGAGTTTGGTGACTCTACGGTTGACTCTGCTTTGTTGTACCTTGAGTTGGACTGGTGGGTTTGCTGATTTACTTAATTAATTATTTGGTAATATTCAGGTTGGAGGAGCCCTTTAAAATGTTTGCCTGTGTGATGTTATGCCTGTAAGTTGAAAAATAAATCTGTACTTTGGCTTCTCAACATGTTTGGTTATTTGAACTATGACTTTCATTGTTACTCCCAAACTATGTGGAATTAAATATCATAGTACAAAGAACTAATTGCTTTCCTTGAACCTTCAGGGAGGAAAGGGATTTTCTGTGTTCTTTTTTATAATGTAGCAGTTTTTCTGTCACTCAAGTGATTTCTTGCTGTTAGATTTTTGCTGTTAGGTTAGTTTTATCTATTTTTTATTTTCTCTCAACTTTGCTAGAGCATAAGATCCCTCTTTGCATATTTAATGCAATGCTTATGTTTGTTCTGATGTGCTTGGAATCCTATACGGAGTTGGAATCTTGCTTTGCTGCTGTTATTTAGGTCCATTTCCATACTTGAAAAATAATTAAGGTCATAGTTTATCTGTACAGTTTTCTATTGCTGACCTTTTCCTAGCTCTGAGCGTTTCTATTTATGGTTTCACACTGTCCCCTTGAGAAAATAATCAGCCTAATATGTGCTAATTTGTGTTCTCCTCAATGACTTTGCACACCAATGTAATCGGTGCAGAATGTTTACTGCTTGCTTCCAGACCATCTTATTTAAATACTTTGTTTTATATACTCTGGCATCATTGCTAGAGGTTCAAAAACCTGTCCAGTTAGACCTATGCAAGGAAAAGCAACTTTTACTCTTTGGGGGTTTTGTAACCTGCTTTTGAGGTTTTGAATGCTGGCCTCCTTCTTAGAGCTTGGTGGGGTTGTGTCTGGTTCTGTAGTATTTCTCATCTTTGTGGCTATGAGTAGCTTACGGTTAAATATGCTGGGTTTGCAAAGACATGCCCAGAGAGCAGCATGGCAGGTCACCATGAGATTCCTTTCTGCGTGAGTGCTAGAGTTGTGATGTTGGAGTTTGTCCCTCTGTTGCATCTTTGTTCCACAAAATACCTAGTTGGAAAATTTGTTGGAAAACCTGAACAGTCTATTCCACTTCAGAGGAACTGCTTTCAAGGAATCAGGACTTGACATCACTTGATCCATTCCCATTCTTCGATCCATAGCATCCTGCAACTTTTCCTGTATGTGTTGGAACGGCTGTCTCATTGTATTGAAATAATTTTCTAACGTCAAATGGCTTTACTAATGCCTTCCAAACACCTGTTATACATTTATTGTCTTCTAGTTTGTACACTTGCCTTTCAGCTTCATCTGAAGTTTGCATGTGTTTGCTTTGATTAGCAGATTGGACCTGCTGCTTATCTCCACTTTGGGGATGATAATCTCTTACAGTGTGTGAAGTGATTGATATATAGATATTTTAGCCCAGTTTCATACTAAGCTTTGCAATAGCTGAATGTTAGTAAGTCAAAGAGTAAAAAATTTAGTTTTATGTGGGGCATCTTATTTTCTTTCTTCCTGGAGATGATTCTGAAAATACAACTCAGAAGGGAACAGTCACATAAATGTTTTAGAATTTAGTTTTTCTTTTGATAAGTATAATTCTACAAACAAATTACTTCAGAAATTTCTGTATTTCCAAGGGCCATTCCTATATATTAGCAGAAATTAAAGGCAAATCTTGCCTAGTCTGAATACAGATTAATAAATTGCTCCTTTTTTTCCTGAAGGAGGTATACACATTTAACAATCCCCTTGTGATGCAGCTAGATATCAAAAAGATATTTCCATTGAATAGAAAACCCAGTCTATAGGCTTGAAAAAGAACTGTGATCAGGGATAGAGATGTAGAACCTACATCTTCCACACTGAGCTAAGTTTTAGCTCATTTTTTTGTAGAATCATAGCATGATCTGGGTTGGAAGGGACCTTTAAAGATCATCTAGTTCAACCCCCCCATGTTGTCACAAGGATCATATGACCTGGGGACATTGTTACCTTGCTTATACTGCTGGATGACACACTTGTAATCTTGGCTGACAAAAAGTGAGATCTGCTTAGTTTAAATCAGCTATCTGTGTGTGTTTCTCAGCTCAGAACCACACCCAGAAGAGAAAAAAAGGATTGAAACACTGCTTTAAAAAAGACGTGCATCTTTGTCAAATCTTAAGTAATATTGAAAGAAAACACTTTCCTTAGCCCTGATCTGCTTCATAGACAAGTATTTTCTACTTATGCCTTTTCTGTTTCCTTGGCTTTTTTTTCTTAAATGTTTATTCTTCTTAGGAGTTACTTGGGGTAGCTTGTGTGGCACAGTCTTTTGCTTTTAAGCATTCATCTAGTGGTGGATGTTTTTCACCTGGAAAGGTGCAGTCTGTTTTTAGATAGCCTGTTAGATTATATTGGTAGGACCTGAAGTTAAATATCTGACTGTCTTCATGCAAGATGTACCACAATGAGAAGTACAAAAGTTGAAACTCACAGAAAAACATTTTTGAACATGGTATTTTTCAAAATCCATTGATGTCCAACAGTGATTGTTAAGCCAGAAAAACTCCGGCAGGTAGAACTTTGAGGAATTTTAAGTGGTGTCATTTTGACTCATGGCAAAGCATCCTAAACTGTTTCAATTTCTGCACAATGAGCCGTGCTCCTTCATTCTGCCTAAAGCTCTGTGTGTGAGAGAGTATCAGCGCAATTGGTGCAGTTGGTTCAGAGATAAATTTTGTTTGTTGGACATCACTACATTTCCTTAGTTTTATGGTGCCTTGAAGCAGTTTAATTCCAGTGATTCAGAGGTAAATTTACTTACAGAAGTGCAGTGTTGAGAGGTGTTAGATAGGACCCTTTTGGCAAATTACAGTGGCTTGCAGGTGTTTTTCTGAGAATTTCCCCAAGGCTGCTCTGAAGGCCATAATTTTGTGCTTGTACAAGTGAAAGTCACTAGACTTTGCTGCAGCTTCATCTCACCAGTGCTGTTAGTCATTTTAGGGGAGCAGTGTGAGTATGTTTAGGAGCCTGTAAACAAACTAGCATGTAGACAGAATTGCTCTAGAATTAGGAAGTGAATGGTTTTTTTGACCTGTAATATGTAGGAGGTCATGCAAGGTTGTCTACTGGTCCACTTGGTCCAAAGAACAAAAATCTGTGTGCATGCATGCAGACTTGTGCTTACCTTTCAGGAATGACAGCACAAGAGAATTAAGTCAGAAAGTTGCTTTGTTCTTCAAGTAGCAAAAGGTGCATTGTTTACCATAACTAAAGTGTTACATCTGTAGATCTGTACTCTTGTAGCCTGTGTGTTCGTGTGGCAAGGTTTTGGTAGCAGGAAGTCTATAGGGTGGCTTGTGTGAGAAGCTGCTAGAAGCTTGTGTCCAGTAGAGGCAATGCCAGGCATCTCCAAGAGAGACACACCATTAGCAAAGGCCAAACCCATCAGCAGTGGTGGGAGTGCCTCTGTGACAACTGAGGGGGAAAAAACTGCTGTGCAACAACAGGCAGAAGAGAGGAGTGAGAATATGTGAGAGAAACAACTCTGTGGACACCAAGATCAGTGAAGAAGGAAGGGGAGGAGGTGCTGCAGGCCAGAGCAGAGATTCCCCTACAGCCCACGGTGAAGACCACAGTGAGGCAGGCTATTTCCCTGCCATGGGAGGTCAACAGTGGAGCAAATACCCACCTGAAGCTTGTGGAGGACCCTGTGCTGGAGCAGATGAATGCCCAAAAGAAGCTGTGACCCTGTGGGAAGTCTATGGTGACACAGGTTCCTGGTGGTACCTGTGGACCCATGGAAAGAAGAACTCATGCAGGAGCGTGTTTGTTGGCAAGACCTGTAGCCCCATGGGGGACCCATGCTGGAGCAGTGTTCCTGAAGGACTGCACCCTGTGGAAGGGACCCACACTGGGGCAATTTAAGAAGAACCTCAGAAGTTCACAAAGGACCGTCTCCTATGAGAGAGACCCCACGCTGGAGCAGGAGAAGAGTCCTTCTCAGAGGTTGTCAGAAGCAATGTGTGATGAACTGACCACAACCCCCATTCCCTATCCCCCTGCGCCATTTCAGTGGAGGTGGCAGAGGAACAGTGACATTGAGCCTGGGAAAAAGGGAGAGGTGTGAGAAAGATGTTTTAAGATTTGGATTTATTTCTCATTACCAGACGCTAATTTGATAGTGATAAATTAAACTAATTTCCCTAAGTTGGGTTCTGTTTTACCCATGATGATAGTTGCTGTGCGATCTCTCCCTGTCTTCATTTTGACCCATGAGCCTTTTGTTCTATTTTCTCTTCCCTTTCTGGCTGAGGAGGGCAGTGATAGAGCAGCTTTGGTGGGGACCTGGTCTCCAGCCAGGGTCAATCCACCACACCCTGGTACAGAAATGAAGAATCTCTTTATAGCATTTTCAAATATGGTTACATGAAAGTTACAGTCTTTTAGTTAGAAAACATTGTATGTGTGCAAAGATTTGGAGCTGTTGTTCATTTAATTCCAGTCTTAAAATAACAGTCAGTCAGAAGTCTGTTTTTAACTGAATTAGGTTAATGTGATTCTTTTCAATTTTTCCATGCCACTGGACAAATCTTAGACAGTTTTTAATGATCCCAGATAATGAAATGCACAATGTATTCAGGAGTAAAAAAGAGAAAGTACCCTTTAAATAAATTTCCATCATCAGTTTTCCATCTTTTTTTTTTTCCCCCAAGACTTGGGGTTTTTTTTATAACTTATGTAGCTTTTGTTATGATTGCTAATGCATTTTTCAAAATTTTTTTTTAAAGGTGAAAAATGCCAGGACACATGCATAGAAAATGAAAGCAAAACAGGACCATGGATTTAATAATAAGGAAGTGTCATTGACTCTCATGTCTTATTTATTTTTGCAAGACTAAGAAACTCTTCAGGAGTAAAGAAAAAATTAATTTAAACAATCAAAACACACATCACTGGCAAGGTTTTAAAACTGAATGTCAGATCTTCAGTTAGATTACATGCAACTACTTGAATGAGAGATAATTGTGGAAGGCACTATTATGAAGCAAATCTTGCCTTGCTAATATACCTTGTATCTTTGTTTGGTATTCCCTTTGTTTCTTGTGCCACTCCACCCTCCCTTTTTACCTTATGTTCTTCTGTCTCCTGTTTCTCTCTTTTTCCCCAAGCTCATATTTACTCTTATAAACAGGGACATTACATAAACAAATGAGGAATTTGTTGGTAATGTCAATTCTGATATTTTAGCTGCATCAAATTATCTTGGTAATGCATATCTAGATTGGTTGTAAAGGAAAAATTCTTCCCTGTAAGCCTTATGCAGTACCAGAACAGGTTGCCCAGAGTGATAGTGGAATAACCCATCTACAGAGGGTTTGTCTGTTTGGCCAGACAAAGCTGTGACCAACACCGTCTGGTATTGACACCTCCACTTTGAGGAGCTGGTTGTTCCGGGTGATCTCCAGTGGTCACTTCCAATCAACATTTTTCTGACTTTGTGAGTCAGAGGTAGGAAACATCTGAGTATGCAAACAGGTACTGAAATACACTGCTTTCTCAAATATTTCATCTGTATCCATAATGGTTTTATCTTTCCCTTTTATTGTCTTCCCTTTTCTGCTGGTGAAAAAAGCATCTGGTATCCCCATGTGATTAAAAGACTGAACATAAGTTAGAAATTATGATTGATATAATCAAGTGAATGTTTTGTGGAACTGCTCTGGGGCTGTCCCTAACGTAGCTGCAACCTGAATGGATCTGTAGGACAAAACATTTGGTACCAAGGACTTAGTGTACAGCCTTAACCTCATTTGAGGAGTCTGATATCATGTTAGCTCTGGACTGGCCCTGAATGCTCACCAGGCGATTGAACAAATTAAGCGCACTCCTGGATCTCTGTTTTGCTGATTGTTGTTTGAAATAAATCTCCAAACCTGCTCTGCAGTCTATGCTGATGTGCAGTGTGGGGGGACTCACCAGAAGTTGCCCTTCAAAAGTGTGATTTGGATCCAAGCTAAAACATGAATCTAGACTCACTCTGAGAAACTGGCTCTGACAAGTGTAGATGACAATCATCCACTTTTGCAAGCTGCAGATTCTTTTTGTGCTCCTCCTCTTCTTTCCCCTCTCCTTTCCTTTTTACCAGACTATTTTTCTGCTAGGGTCAGAAGTTCAGAGACTTTCAGAAAAGCCAAATCCCCAGCCATAGGCCTGAAAAACCAAACAAGGTTTTCCTGGGACCGACTGGGATTTTTTTAATCATGTGCCTGCTCTAATCACATTTGTGAAATATTACAACAGCTTGTAGTGACTCACTTCTAGTTACAGAGCTTGGATATTGTGTGCTTGAGCTTATGATCTGGATGAGTAACCATCTGCAGAGACTGGCATGTTTGAAAGTCTTTAAACGTGACTGTGCTAAATTCCTACTGTTGACCCCCTTTGGTGTGGAAAAATTATTCTATTCAGGCAACTGATTTAACATCTTCAGAAGGGTGTGGCAAAAGAAATTTTCTGACTCTTAGTTCTCAATAGCTATTAAAATAATGCCAGAGTCCCAGAAGACAGTAAAGAAGTTTACGTTGTGCTAATACTTTCAAAGTTAAGTGAATGACTGGATAATTATGGCATGGCAGTTTAACATCAGTCTTGCGTGGGATAACGGAGTGGATGTTGTGGACTGACAAACATTGAAAATTGCAGGTCTTTCTGAATGGTTTATCCTGCAGTTCAAGCAAGCAGGAGCTTAGGGGTTATGGCTCATGCTTTTTAGGAGGTCGGATTTACTCATCATCATGGGTTTTTACAACTTTTATGGAATCGAAAGCTTTCCTTGTCTGGAGAAGTCCCTGTGACTTAGTACCAACAGAGTGATTTGAAACACAGCGTCAAATTCTGTAGTAAAGTAGCAGCCTTAACATAATCCTGTAGCAATCTATAGGGCTGTGAGAAATAAAAAATTCTTTATTACTTTCATTGCTTTTTTAAATTCAATTCCATATTTCAGCTTAATCCAGTGGATTCCTATCCTCATTTTATGGCATATTTCCATGAAAGAGATCACATACTCAGTACTTTCTGTTCTGAATTTAAGAAATTAAAAACAAAATGATGCTGTAGTATAGCAAAGAAAAGGGAAATTAGTATGTGCATGCCTATAAGGTCACTTACACCAAAGTCATATATTTGAAGAGAGGTTGAAACCATTCCTTTGATGGATAGGAGAGACCAGACCAACATAGTTTTTAATTTGAGAAGAACATGATTAGAGAATAGGACCTTAAATACCACACTTTAGCTTGGATGTCAGAAAAGACATTCTATTGTAGGAGGGATGTACCTTCCTTGGAAAGGAATAAAAAGATAAAGCAGAATAAGTTTAAACGCCATTTTCTGGCATTACAGAATCCCTCATTCTATAGCCTCATGGAACATTTAAGAGAGATCTTATTTTCTTTTTATAAAACATACTAAAGCAAAATAATTAGGACTTCCATTTTCTGGAGACAAAGGGTTTCTGTCTTTGAAATACATTACCTTAGCAATAACATCTGAGAATAAGTGAGTAAGTGAAAGGAACCATTGACTCTCAAACTGTCTGCAAACAAAAAAGGAGAAAAAAGTTAATAGAGGAATAGCTAAATATTTTAATTACTTCATGTATTGAAATATTTCAGAATTGTATTCAATATTTCAGAACTGTTCTTCCTAGAAGTTTATCTATGTAAAATGGATTTTACCTTACAACTGCCCTTATTAGTTGCTGCTTTTCTCTGTTTTAATTCCACTCTTGGATGTGCTAATAATATAAAAAAAATAATTATAAGGCTAAGAATGCATAATAAAAATATTTAAAATACAATATACTCTTCTACTAAAATCAAAATTGCTATATAAAAAGAAGACAAAGTAACCTACTTTTACAGAATTGTGGGCTATCTGAAGGTTTTATTTAAGTCGGTTCTGTTTGGCAGGGAGACAAAAGCACTGTAGGGGGCAAGGAAGAACAAATAATTTTAAAAAAAGAACTGCCACCTTACATGTGGCATTTTAAATTTAAAATAAATTTAAAAAACAACTGCCACTCTACATGTGTTTAGAAAATCTTTTATTTTTGTTCTGTTTCACATATACTGTGTCTTTAAATGTTCACTGAATATCACTGACATTTTTGGAGTTGGAAGGGACCATAGAGATCATCTAGTCCAACTCCCCTGCCAATGCAGGACCACCCAGAGCATGTCAGAGCATGCCACTCAGGACTGCATCCAGTCGGGTCTTGAAAATCTCCAGGGAAGGGGACTCCAC
>BJBW01016515.1:0-16028 GCA_004320125.1 Scolopax mira
AGGTTCAGGTTAGATATTAGGAAATATTTCTTTCCTGAATGGGTTGTCAGGCATTATAATGGGCTGCCCAGGGAGGTGGATGAGGCACAATCCCTGGAGGTGTTCAAGAGATGAGTTACTATGGTGCTCGGGGATATGGATTAGTGTTGGGTTGGTGTTGTTTTGGGTGTGGTGTGGGGTTTGTGTGGGGGGTTTATTTGTTCGTTTGTGGGGTGAGTTTTTTGGTTTTGTTTTGTTGGGGTTTTGGTTTGGTTTGGTTTTTTTTCATTGGTTGGACTAGATGATCTTAAAAGGTCCCTTCCAACCTAGATGATTCTGTGATTCTGAGGAAGGCAGAAGGATATCCAATGATTAGGAATTAAATCCTGACAAATACACACTTGAAGTAATTGCAATTACTTACAATTTTTAAATAATGATCTCCGTTAACCTCTGAGAAATTTTCCCCAAGAATGTGGTGGTTTTCTGCTGCCTAGTCTTCAACTCAAGCCTGTAAGAGACATTCTTGGCTGAACTGGAAGTAATGGCAAAAGGACAGAATGAGATCCCTATGGACACATCTATGTAGGAAATTTGAGATCAAAAAGGCATCCACTCCTGAAGAGTGCAGCTCTCTGTGGGCTTATGGAAATGAGTTCTCTAGCCCACTGGACTGACATGAGCAATTTGAGAAAGCTGAAATGCAATGTACAGACGCTGTAGCCCTCAGAGTGGTTTCAAAAAGGAACTGAAAGTTAATGTTATGTCCACAAAGGGAAAATATTTATCTGTTTAAGGTTGACAGTACTGTGCGTCTTTCTAGCTCTGTTTTAAGTATCAGACTTAAAAATATATACATTAAACGTGTCAAGGGTTGTGTGCACAGCTCCATTATTTCAGCTGCTAAGGAATGAAATGGAAAGTCATCTGCCTCCTGAACTAGGATTCTTTCTCAGTCCTACATAACCTCGAGAAATAAGGCAGCAGAAAGAAGGAGACAACCAGACGCGTGAGTGGGAAGAACTTTCTTTTTCAGTAGGCTCCCAGGCAATCCTCCAGAGGATGGTGGACAAACTGATTACATGGAAGGTGAAAGGAGACAAGGGGCTTGGGAAAACTGGCATCAGCTGCTTTGTAGAGTGCTTGGGGAGCTGAGAGCCAGCGAAGCAGGTGTAGGTTCCTCCCCGCTGATGCCAGTGGGGGGTCATTAGAGCAGAGAGCACCAGGGCCTGAATCCTGTGAAGCCAGACATTGTTGATGCTCTTAGAAGGGACAGGTTTCTTGAACCCCTCTGGTTCCTCGCTTTCCTGAGAGGGGAGGATGCTATTATTAGTGATCTGACGCGGGTCATAACCCAGCCAGCAGCTGGAGAAATAACAACTAATAGTGTAAACAGGGGAACTGAGCTGCAGCCCCCTGGACGTAAGCAGGAAAAGGAGTCAGTACAGGGAGGCTTGCAAAGGCGGTGACCCTTAATAAAAAGAGCTGTGCCCGGTTAGTCAGATCAAGCTCCTAAAATAGAAAGGCGCTTTTGATAAATAGGGTGGCCTCGTTTTGAGTCTTCGCTTTTTAAATATACATTTTTTGGTGGAGTCACCAGGAACGTTGCTTAGAAACTGGTGATGCAATGTGATGCTTCGGGCCTTCAAAATAAATATTACAAGCTTTAAAATTAAATGTTTTAAACTGAGTTTGAGCCTCCTGGGTACTGACAGGGTTCTGGCTCAAAAGGTTCAGGCTATACTTGAGACGCAGTGAAATTCTGATGTCTGGGTGTTATTATTGGCCTGTGCTCGAGCGGGCCTTGAGTTTAGCACCTCTCCTTGTCCAGTTTACAGAGCTTCCTGGAGCGAGGAAGGCTCTCACATAGACCCATTTCTTGTTCTACATCTGGTTGACATCTGGGATGGAAATGTCAGCCAGGGAGAACAAAACATCTTCTGGCCAGGACTGACACAACTTCTACCCCAAACTGACTGATGCAACTGGCGTTATATGTACTACAATAGAAGAGTTATACATAAGAGAAAACGAATACAGAGATTGCCATCTGCCGGCCTTGCAAACAGTGCTACCTAGTCACAAGCTGGTGGAAGCGATAAAGCCATTGCAGTGTGCTGCAAATGGTTTCTCAAAAATACAGCTGCTGAGGTGTAGCCTTCAGAAAACCACAGGAACAGTCTTGGGGTAGTTAGTGTCAGTCAGCCACAGCAACAGTCCTTGAGCCAATTAGGAAAAGGAGACTTCATTAGCTCAAATCATCAACAAGTAAGGCCAACGTCCCTCTCTTATGGCAGTATAACCCCACAGGGAAGCTGTACTACTGGCATCTCATGATTGTCCCATGGTCCCATTGGTTACCTCTCCCACATCACATGCCCGCACAAGTAAATGAATTTGTCCTTAGCAATGAACTCACCAGCTGCAAGGGCCTGGATTCTCATTTCACTTTTGCACCTCTGCGCAAACCTATGTTAACATAGGTCTGAACATTGACCTGTGCCACCTCCTTTCTTTGGCGTGCTTTCTTTGTCTTTCTCCCTTCTTTTGTCTGGGGAACTGCCAGCCGGTGTTGAGCCCTTCTGAACAGAGGGGAAATTCTCTCCTGTCTCTTGTGGCCCCATTTTATGGCACAAAGCAGATTTAAGCAGGGTGGAAGCTGATGCTTATGCAACTTCTCACTTTGCACAAATACTAGGACTCAGATTCTTAATGGAGAGCTCCCAGTTTTGACCTCTTTGACAACTGTTTTATACAAATGCAACCACGTATGGCTTTGCACACTTGGAAGAAGATCAAGTAGAAATTGTCCTGCAATACAATCAGCTCATTGACTTACCAGGGAAGACTCAGCTCTCCTCTGCACTGCTAGAGGAACTTCAATGAGATTCTGCCAGAGAACACAGCCCAGTGATTCAGCTGAACAACAGCTGTAAGTGTTGTTCCTTACATATTTGTGGGTCTCATTATCTATCCTAAAATTTTCTGGCTTACAAATCTTTTTCATGCACACCGTAATTTAAATTAAAAAAAAATTGTTTTGTTTTTTTTTAAAAGACTTGTTTTGATTATAAAATTGAAAGGGTAGGAGTGGAGGAGGATCATGTTTAAAAACCAGACCGTGCTATGGTTCAGCAATAAAAGAGCCTTCCAAAACAGGGCTGTGCTCAGTGATTACTCTCAGTGATTACGTGTCAGAATGCTTTAGGGATGAATATAAAAAGTTACTAGTTACATGGCTGCACACATTCTTGTCCTAACATTCATTACTAGTCAATGGAGAAGATTCAAATTTTTGGATGGTTTTAAGTCAGAGGAGCACTTAAGTGTATACTGAAGTTTCACCTCAGTTTGGTGCTGGCATGGCTCTACAGAGCAAGGCAAGCTAAGGCAAAAGGCTGAAGTAGAATGAGAATTTAATGTTTATGTTCCTTTGCTTTGGGTCAGACTGAAGACAGTTGAAGCCTGAAAGTGACACCTGGAAATGTTATCATGTGCAGATAATGTACCACTTTTCTTGCCAGGCTGTGTATGCTCACTTGCAGGCATTGATGCCCCTTTATTTATACGCTATCAGGCTCATTACGGTATTTAACCTTCAGCTGACTCACTCTTTTCTCTTTCCTTTGTGTGAATAGACTCTCCCATGTCTCAGTGGCAGCCTGTGGCTCTCCTTCATCTCCTTCAGGCCAAGGTAGATCTCTACCAGATGCTTTTGGCATCTTTCCTCTGTGGGTGGCAGAGGAGTGAAGGACCCATTGCCGTGGGGCTCTGACTGTCAAGTGCTCCACAGGGCTGTAGAGGGGGTCAAAAAAATGAGCAAAAGGAATGCAAGTAGTTGGAAGCTCAGGCTCTTAAGTTCTTTCCTTGAATTAATTTTCAGCACCAGTGTCCACTACCCCCAAACCTTGGAGAAGCACATGGGAGACAGAGAAGAAATGGGCAATTATCTGCTTAAACTGGAGTATTTAGAAAACTGAGTCAAAATCTGTAGAATCATTTAGAGTGGGATGAATATATCACAGCCTCCTATTAGAGGTTCTCTTTGCTTTGGGAAGACCAATGCCAGCCTCCTGAATATGCTGGTGAATACACTTCTTCCTGTTTCCTTGCATAATTTTGTTTCCCTTCAGCAGCTGTGTAGGGGCAAAATCTACTCACCTGGGGCAAATGGTTAATTTGGTTAATCTCATCATTCCACCAGGCTACAGGGACATGAATCCAGTGACTGCCCTGTGCTACTTCTGTAAGCAGGAAGTAGGCACAGAAGACAGCTGTAGATGTAGACAGCTAATTCTCAACCCATAATTCATGAGATGATGATGAGTGGTCAGCAGCTGGCCACAGAACACGGCTGACTACTCTGGTGATTTCAACTGAAAACATATGAAAAGGGAGCAAAATTGTGTTGAGAAGTCTTGAGGCATGACTGGTCCAAAGGGTCTAGGAACTAGGGGTTTTGTTGTTTGTTTTCTTAAGGTCTGTGACTCAATCTGAGCTCAGGTTGGAACCAAACCCAGTTAGGCCATGTGGATATGTTTCCACCAGGCCAAAAACTAACAATGCAGTTGAATCCTAACAATTTCCCTAGCAGAAAAAGCAAAGGATAAAAAAGGATCCTGGTCCCGGATACAATGTCTCACACTGAGGAGACAAACATATGCATCTCTTTGCTGTTCAGCAATATTAGTATTAATTTTTAATCAAACATCAATAGAAAATCTGGGGGTTTCAGGTTGCTAAGGCAATACTTCACAGGCAATAAATTCACATAAACAAAATTGGTGCAGAAGGGATTAGGATATACAGCAGAGGTAAGGAGTGGTCTCTGCCATGCACAATCAGTGTCTATATTTTCATGCAGGATAAAAAATACTTTTTAAAGGTGGAAGAACTTATGCACATAAATTCCACAGCTAAATTTTCAACTGCAGGGAGAGAGACATTTTTTACAAAGGACATTCCAGCAACTAGTGAGATCTGGATTTCATTATATATTTGGGGCTCCAGTGCAAAAGTACTATCTGCCAGAAAAAAATGTGGTTGAAGCATGTTTTATTAATATATTGCTGCTGTTCTTGGATTATACCCCTGTAGAGACTCACATCTCAAATGACACATCTGATAGACTATACTTTAGATAGCATTTCAAGGCTTATTTTTTAGATCTGATTCCCTTACAGTATATAGAGACCATGCATATTCCTATTTTTAAGTATTCAGAGATATACTGTCACTGCCCTTCTTTGGCAGGTTGATGTTGTGGTCTGTTTATGGAGCACTTAAGTGCCTGTATACTAGAAGAACTATTATTACCTACACAGCATGTATCTCTGCACATGCTGTATGACTACGAATGACTTCCCAGTCCAGGCAGCTTCTATCTAAATACGTAGGATAAAGCAATCCAATGTCATCAACATTTCTTTCCAATGAATGGTCTGAGTCACAGTAGAAACAGTGGTAGGAGGCCTGTGCTGTGCAGACCTGGAAGACCAGAAGTGCATTTATTTCCCTGTCACCTCACCTTAGAGAGTTATATTAATGATAAAACCTGCCTGACAATTACTGATCTCCAAAAAGAACAAAACAAAACAGAGGGAAATCTGTGTAACAGATTTGTTCAGAGAAATAGATGCTAAGGACTGATATTTCCATTGCTGGTTTTGATTTCTTATCTTCATGTTAAAGGCAACCTTGTACATAAAGCCACATCTGTTCTTGATATGTGAAACCAGCTGCCTTAAAATCAATGGCAAAGTTCCCCTCTTCAGTGAAGAGTCCTGGATTTTGCTCATACTTATAGGATACAATTAAGCTGAAAACTTAAGGGAGATCACAGCCTTCCAAAAATTAAAGAGGAGAGAGAAGAAACGAGAAAGCAAGTGTGTTGTGAAAGAGATCCCAGGTGAAATAATTGGTCCAATTTTTCAAGTCTGGATGTTGTTATTTTTTCCATAATTACTATAGCAAGGTCCTGCTTCCACTGAGGGGAGGTGACCTGGGACTTTTCCAGTAGCGATGGAAATTTAACACACAAATGACCAGAACTGTTAAAGCTGCTTTACACATTTGTGTCAGCACTGGAAGAACCAAGATATAGCAGACATTGTTCAGTGAAATACAAAATTTTCTGAGTGTATATGTCCATGTTCAAGTAAAGTACAGTGATGTAGGCATGGGTAACAGCTGATTTTACTTCTTGAAGATATCTTAGAAAGTCGCATTGTTGGAGTAAGGAAGTCTAATTTACACTGATACATATCTACTTGCTGTTGGAAATGCCACTTGTATTTGGATCTCTAGTGCTCTTCAGTGCCCTTTTTACAGAGATGGCTAATATTAAACAGTCACATGATGCAGATGCTTATGAAGTAGCCAACTTGCTCCATCTCCCATAGTGAAAATCTGGAGATTTTCTTATCTTCAGAAGCATGAGGCCACATATCTGTGCTCTCCAAAACCATTTGGGATCTATCACTTCTCTGCAAGATACAAAGCAGATGACCAGATACCAAATCTGTTTTATTCCATTTCCTCACACTGATTTGCATTTGTGTTACTAGTATTACAGTTGTTACACTCACAGAGATTTTAAAAAAAAAAAAAAAAGGCCAACAGCAAAAGCAACCCAATCCTATTATGGACTAACAACATTGCAATTTATCAATAACTACCTACTGAAATGTACTGGCATCACACCTCCACTAATACCCCCTCTTGAAGACTGTCTGCAAATATCTATTGCTAATAGTTGTATGATGCTGAAACTGTGACCAACACTCTGAGGTTATTTGCCCCTAATCTTCACCCTTGGAAATACACGATTACATCTGATATAACCTTATTCTTCTTAACTGCTAAGAATTCATTATGATTAATCCTTTTATTATTTCATCCATGGTGGCTATTAGTAGCCAGCTTTGGACAGGATGCTATTGTACAATCAAAAATCTGGAACATCAAGAAAATCTTTTCTTCAGGGAGATGATAACCTCTATTGAAGACAATAGCTGGGTAGATGGATGTGAGGAATCAAGGAACAAGGAGAGAATGGAGGCAGGAGTGCCAGGCCATTGTAGTAGCCCACCAGTGGCCAAATTTATGACAATTAACTCATTGGCTGTGGTGTGGGGAGGTTTTAGGGATTTCTAAGGAACAATATGAAGGAGAAGAATGACCTTTTTTCTCTCCCAAATGTGAGTGGCAAAATGAGATTTTATTCATCAACAGCCAGAAGCAAAGGGAACTCAATACAGGATTACCTTTCATTACTTAGTTCATTTAAGGCAAGTTCTCAAGGTTTTGAGTTAGAGAAATATTTCTTTATTGCTGTACTGGTAGCCAAAAATGTCTGACATCTGTATGACTAACATCTGCATGCCATCATGCACAGCAGACGGTGGGCTATAAAACGTCAAAAAGTTTTGGTAATGGAAAGATCAGCAACAGACTGGAACACCAACCAGGACTATTTATAGAGGGAGAGGTTTCATTCTCTTTGAGAAGAACAACATAAGTTATTGGGAGACTGAGCCTGACTTATGAGGAGATAGTGAAAGCAGCAGATACGTTAAGCTTTGCCAAATGACAGGCCACCAAGCTGTGATATGAAGAATCAAAAAACAGAAGATTTTTTGCTGGGAGGGTTGGCGCAATGGGGTCACTGGACAAAGCTAATCTAGGGTGAGGCTTTTGAGGAAAAGGAGAAGATGTATTAAAACTTTTCCATTAACTCCCCCAGAGAGATGGCAAGAGCTTGTGGTGCCTGAGTCAATTAAATCTAATTAAATCTGGACTGGGCAGAGTGCTAAAGGATATCTTGTTGGCAAAGGAATAAGTCCTAGATGACTGTATTGGCCTTTTGCATTGGCTCCATCTCATTCTGGCATTGCAGTTCTGAAGAGTATTGAATACATACATGCATCCCATGCAAAAAGAAGTAAAATAGGAAGCATCACCCAAGCTTCAGGTGTGACTTGACCCTATGTAAACACTAGGCTGCTGGTCCTGCAGAAGAAGCGCAGCTCTTGGGGAGGGAGCTGGGCTCCATTAGGCTTAAACACATCATCAGCAAACTCGTTAGCTAAACTGTGAAGGCAGAGATGAATTGTCCTCCTCTCTCCTATCTGCCAGCTCTAATGCTGCCAGTGCAGCTATGCAGCCATAACTGAAAGCAGAGCTGGAAGGGGGCACGTAGCAGTGCAGTTGTAATTTGGAGCTAAACGCAGTCGACAGCCCTAGTCCAGGTAAAGTGGGAGACAGGATACCAGCTTGATTCCCAGAGCTCCCAGCAGTGTGGCAAGCTAACTTCTAGCTTTTACTTTTTAAACTGTTAAGGTCCAATGAGCTGACCTTAAATAATAATAGACATAGCACCTCCCCATATAATTTTTAGAAAATCAGCTATACCACAGGCTTTAAAGGGAGGCAGTGACAAAGTTATCTTCTTGATGTTCAAAATGTGCTTGACAGATTTTTCCAAGTCAGGGCTGTATTCAGTATGAAAACAGCCCTACATTTTTCACTGTCCCTGCTTTTGTGGATTACCTTGGTATGAATGAGTATGTTGTTACACTTGCAGGAGCAACGTGTGAGGGCTATTGTAGAGAAAAATTATTATTTCTATGTGTTGATTCTTTTAGTCTATTTGCATGTGAGTTAAACAAGCTTAAAAGTGATAGAACTGGTACCCAAGCATATTTTAATGACTGTGTATACATAAACAGATTGTCTGGGACATTACATGGTAACACAGCAGCCTATTACACAACTTTGTGATTTGCTGCTAAACTATACCATAACTTTGCAACGCCATCTAGTGACATATATGGATGTCTCAAACCCATGCAAACTTACTTTTGTCCAATTTTATTGCACTGAATGGTTTTGCACAGCCAATGGTTTTGTAAAGAAAAGAAATGTTCACATGTAACAACAGTGACAATTAGGCCAACAGATATGAGAGGAGCATTTGATCCATAGGACTTGAGCTGTTAGTTTACTCTAAATGAAAAATAAAATTGTCCACCAAAGCAATAACCTGTTCCCAGGCAGTATTGAAGTTGGGTTGCCATTCACAGTCCTACCCCAGTTTCAGTTCTCAGTGTGATGCCTTATGGTATCAAATTTATCTCTGCTTTTAATATCAATTAACGCCCAAATAAACTTGATATATAAATTATACTGGTGTTCTTCTTTTAGAGTGAATTAAAATATGCTTCCGTTAATCAGAAGCCTATTAAAATGGAAGACCCACTGCAGAGTTACTGATGAGTTCCCCATTTGGCAAACCTGATACATAGTGAGCTTCCAAGATTTATAAATCTGTGAGGAATAAGAGAGAAAAAGAGTGATACAGAGTCACAGAAAATTCAGTAACCTCGTTCTATAATCTTTAGCTGTCTAGAAAGCCACAATTCTTCCCCCCCCCTACTTTTTCAAACTTTAATATTTTGGAAAGTGTTGAATTATTGCTGGATTTTTTTACTTTGGAACTGATACTTTTTTCTCTACTTAAAAAAAAAAAAGATTAATGAAAACCTTATGTTTGAAAAATGTAATAATTCTGAGGAATGGTGAAGCCCTTATTATCCTGTAGCAAGCTTGTAACTTAATTCCCACCCTTGATAATGACCATTCTTACTCTGGTTCTCCATTTGCCATCTTTGGACAGGTTGTAGCAAGAAGTCCTTTGCTTCTACATATTCTTCCCATCCCATCCCTTTTGAAGGGTTCTGGCCGCTTCACAGCACAAACATTTGCTGTTGTGTTTTTTGCATCAAACAGAAAGTTTTGGAACAATCCCTTAATCTGAAACAGGCGTCTCTTCCCTCATTCTCCTCTCTAGCTCATTCTACAGCCAGAGGACTGTGTGATTAAGGCAGCTCTTCTCTGAGCAGCACCCAGCACAGGCCAAACTCGCTTGTAATAGGAAAAATGGTACTTAAAAACTTGCCACTTCATGTGGGGAATGTGTATGTGGGAAAAAACAAACCCATTCAGACCAGGGTAATTCTCCATCACCCGTGCTGAATACTTGGTGCCCTCTAGAAGGCAGCCTGTAGTCTGAACAGAAGCTGTGAGGGTGAAATGCAGCAATATCTAAAAGCCCTGTTTGTGTGATAAGCCTATTTTAGTCATAAAATCTCTGACCACAGACCCATTTCTGTAGAAGGTAAATACCTTGTCTGTTATACCAGGAAGCAAGCGTAATACACTATCTCGCAGAAATATATGTGGTTAGGCATTGCTAAGTGTTTTTATTGGAATCAAGTGGGACAATGCAGAACAATGGCATGGTGCCTTCATTTAGTACACTCAGTGACCCATCTCAGGCCAGTGTTTATATGTGGGTCTGTACAGACTCGTATAAATACAAGCCTCAGGCCCTGTCGCGCCATTCACAAAGGAGCTGTTATGGCAATGCTATTTTTTTCTCCTGTTTCACACATTGTGGCCTGTCTTAGAGGATAATGTTGTCTATGTCTATTACTTCCTATTTGAGATCCAGAACCGAAGGCTGACATTTAGCAATATCCAAGCCTCTGCAAGGCACTTTTGAAATACAGCCTGTGCCTCATGGCAGCCTTTACGTTAGCCACAGTTTGCAAACGCGGAAACAAAGGTGTAGGAAATTTCAGTGTCTGGATCTGTCACTCCTTCTGTCAGGAATAGACTTCAACCATGTCAGCTCCCCTTCCCTTTCTATCTGCACAGGATATTGACTCAGACTTGCTGTTCTTTAGATTGGGTTTTCCATTATGAGCTCTTCTATTCAACGAAACAATGAAGTATGGCAGAAGTAGGGGGTGGGGGAAAGTACATTAACAAATATTTGGATGATTCTGCATTCTCGTGTATTACCTCAAAAAGCTTCCTAAGGATATGACACAAGTTCTATCATTTTAATTCTGAAATGAATGCCCTATAAATGCCCATAATGTCTTGTTAAAAGCAGCCAGTCTTAGAACACTGCATATTTTGAACCCTGGAATGTATGATTCATTTTAAAAAATGTATTTTTTCTGTTGCTGCTACTAGTGGGCCTCTCATCACCTCATCTGTGTATTTCTGCCTTTCCTGTCCTTAGCCACAAAAGACAGGATTCCCATTCCTGCAGTTTTTCCATCACATAGAATGCTATGGCATTAGCTGTGGGCTTGTTTGTTGAAAAACCCAAAAGTGTCCTGCTCCCATTTACTAAGCATGTTACATGGACAGCAATGACTCTGTGGCCCTGATGCTCGGGGAGGTTTTTAGAGTTCAACAAGGCAGCTGCACATAGGAAAGGAAAATGAAAAAGAATGAAGATCCGAGCTCAAAATAGGAAAGCAGCAGGGATAGCAGAGGGCAGGCTTCAAAGCTAGGCGGCAACTTCTAGCCTCACCCGGGCAAAGTGGTCTGAGAGAGCATGGCCACAGCATAAACACACTGGCTGATGGACCAGCAGTCAATGTGGAGATGGAGGATACCAGTTGCCACTCCCTACTAAACCTTCCCTTCTCATCACCTTCCTTTCTACCTTGGCCACAGTGGGGAAGGTTATCCTCTTCCTCTGGTTTTAGAAGTAGCTCTATATACATTACTGCTCTAACTCTCCACACATGCCACTGTTTCTGAATGTGTTGGCAGCTCTCCTTTCCTTCCATGCTGCTTCTACCTTTGTGATATTTAAAAATAAAAGGTCAACTGTCCTGATTTTAAATCAGAAAAGTAAGCATCTTCTTTATTTGAGAAGATATGGATATAATCAACCTTATTTGGGTGTGTTTGTACATGACCAGTCAGCAAATTACTTTTCTAGCCCACTTCAGTTCCACTTCTGCAATGGACACACCTTAAATTGCTACCTGCAGCACCCACTGTCAGCATGACATGTCTGAGATGGCAAGGACAGTCCCAGATGTGAGAAGCCTTACCCTCTAAGTCCAGAGTTTGAGGTCTAGCTGTTATGAAATCAGAAGTTCTGATGAGGAAGAGGAGAAGGAGCATGTTGGACAGCTGGCCTGAGCAACTGACTTCAGAAAGAGCTCACATTTTTTTGGACCAGGTCTGCAAACTGCAGAAATGCCTTGGGTGTGTTGGCCTCATTCATTTACTGTGCAGGAAATGTATTATGAAAGATGTTTGATGGGTACAGTTGGGACTCTAGTAGTTTTTGGAAAGCCAGGCCCCTTGTGATGGCATCTCAAATTAGGTATCCAAGATTGCTAGTAATTAATGGTAGATATTCTTCCTTACGTAAAAGTAGGTCCTGCTTTTTCAGTCAAATGCTTTTTCACTCAAAAATCCTACGGGGGCATGGGGTCATACTAGGAATAAAGGCACTCATACCGAATCACACCTTGGAGTCTGCATTGATGCTTGTGGAGATTGGTACTGCACTGTGTGAAGTCCAGTTGTAAGCAGAGACCCTGTGCCCACAGCCTTCCTCTGGAGCTCAAACATCTGAGGTGTTATCCTAAGAGCAGCCATGGCATGCTGCATTGCTGGTATCTTCTGTACAGCGACTGTGTGTTATGCTTTCCTTGTTTTCTGAAGATTGTGCAGACTGCTGTGTGAACCTGCGTGAACACTTTTGCCCAGGGAATGCTGTGATATATATGTAAAATACAGGGATTGGTGCTGGTAATGTCTATGGAATTTGTGATCTCAGATGGTTTGAGAGAGAATTTTGTTTTGTCCCTAAAACCAGAATGGGAAGAAGGAACTTTTAGGTTCATTATATTACCATATGCAGCCTTGGTGGCCACAGATAGCTCTTAAGATATAGTGATTCTCTAATTAAAGGCAGGGTGGTTTGAGGAACATATGATTCCAGCTTATTTGAAAGACTATGAGAGAACAAAGCTAACCATAAAGAATAACACCCTAAAATATCAACATAAGCAGAACTGTTCAAGGAAGGGAGCAAAAACGTAGTAGCTACTTGTGAGTAGCCACTGCACAGGTTCAAGCTGAAGGAAGCCAGTATTGAAGAAGGAAATGGAAAACCTGCAAGGGATAGCCCCACAGATCTTGAAACTGTCAGGGTCCAACAGCAGCCTGCAAGCAGTGAGGTAAACTGATGACCTTTGTTGAGTCAACACTGAATAGGTGTCATAATACTGATGACGGAAGATAAAGCTACTCGACTTACCAGAACCTAAAAAGAGAAACCCCTGTGTGGTGTTTTCACTGGGTTCATCAGAGTGCTACCTTCATCAGAACATTTGCAGATGCCAGTGAGAACACACACCTACAGACACCATCCATCTCCTGTACTCTTCCTGTCAGTCAAACCAGGAGCTAGCGGGATTCCCAAGCATTCCTAAGACTTGGTGTTTACAAAGAGCTTGCACGAGGTAAATGGGAAGGCTACAGAATGCCAGTAAGTAATAATCCAAGAAGATTCTGTGGCTCCTCTCTGAAGGAACCACAGAAGATACATATTGACAGTGAATCTCCTAGTTTGTGTCAGTATCTATTAATATCTTGTGGGATGCAAGTGAGAATGAGCAAGAAGGGAGTGGCTTCTCATTTGCCTTGTGCACCATTAAATTGAACTGGCTAGCTGAAATAACTCCGACATATCTGAGAACCTCTTTCATTTCACTTATTCTTTTTCAGGACAAGGGTGAGTTGTGGAGGAAATTGAACCATCTGTTAAATCATGACATCTGATAGAAAATCCAGCCTTTCTCTTGGTTTACTACCTGGATAAAAGGTTTATTTATATGAGATGCTGGATTGCTTTGTGAACTACTTCAGCAGGCCAAGCCAAGCTGGTCTTCCAGCACCATGAATTTATGTCCTTACTGTGGCTTCCTGCCAGCATCCTCTCCATTGAACTGTATTTACATTCGCACTGTAAAACATTACTTCATTCAAGTGTCTGAAGTGAAGCACTCACTCGCTCCATGCACTTAATTCTTGATTGTTGCCAGCTGGTGAGAAGTTAACTGATTGCCTTTCCCAGCTGGGCTGGGAGAATTAAAGCCCCTGATTCACTGGGGCTGTTCAGGTTCCAATGCTGGTTTTAGTTGTCTGTAGCTGGTATAAATGCAAGACATTGGACAATTAATTTCTCCAATTAAGATTGAAAGATCTGGGTGCCAGGACACTGTGTTTCACTTTCTGGCTTAGTGGCCCTTGCTTGGAAAAGGGCCATACCACACTTACCATACCACATCAGGGCATCATGGCTGTGTGAAATGCCTTGAGATGCTTGGATACAAGGTTTGAAGGAGGTTATAAGTACTGCTATCTCTTTTAGGATTGTTGTTTCAAATTTATTCTTTCCTCATTCTTGTTTTGCTCTGATTTTATTTTCAGACTGTGAAAAGCACAAGCAGAGAATAAGGAAATGTTTTCATGGCTTTGTGGGAGGCAAGCAAAAGAGGTGTGCTGGGAGGCTGTAAGGATCATCAGCAATGACAATGGCTGGCACTGCCTTCTTCCCTAGGGGCAAAAAAAAGAAAAACAAACAAAAATAATCTTTTCTATTACTGCTGTGGTACCTACCAGTGGATCAGTGATATTCATCAGGGCCTCTGTAGAGCACATTCAGGATCTGAAAAAAAAAAGTAAGAGAAATTAATGGAAACTTGTTTTGAATTTGCTATCTGGGTGTTGACATCTTCAGGAGAAGAGACCATTTCCATAAACCAAAACCATTGGACAACTGCAGTCCTTCCTAGAGGAACCTCACTGGAGGTGAATCACACTTTTCCCTCCTGGGCATACAGGCAGCTGCTCGCTTACTCAATCAGCTTCCCAGGGCTGTCAGCCCGATTGAGGGGGACTCTACCTCGCTGAAGCAGGTCTCCATCTAAATCTTGAACATACCAGCTCTGATTGTTTCCTACACCCTGGCAGAAAATATATGCTGCCTTCCATGCTACCTGATACAGCACTGGAAGGATTCACTTAGTGTAAGCGCAGGTGACACCAGAGGAGATGCACTTAAATTTGCCTGGGAACTTGGCCTTATTTCTTATGAAGAATATATTGATTTTTGTCTACAGGGTTGTGGCTGGTCATCAATGAGGGAACATTAAAGACTCTGGAAGCCTGTTTTGTATCTGTAAAAGAATGTGAGCACTTCTTCTATTTATTTATTCTCTTCTCCCTTCTCTTTGGTGTAGATTAGAGGTAAAAGTCTCCAGAGAGTGGATTCCTCATTAAGATTCCTGATACCTCCTGGTATGCAGAGGCTGGGATTACAACATGAAGGGCATCCTGCTATTTTTGCCTCTGGTCCAGCCCCTTTGAAGGAACTCAGGAACACTTTACAATCATGCAGATTTATGAGCGCTGTGCAGCCTGTCAGTATGCCTTTCTGACATACTCCTGTAAACTAATTATGGGAAACTGCCCCAGGCCTCTGTCATTAAAAATACATTCTTAGCATTTCACGAACAAAGCTTAGTTTCCTCCTTCTGTTCCTATAGGATATGATCTATTTCCTGACAGATGTTTATCCTAAAACATCAAGAGATTGTTTCTGAGGAAAGTCAGAGAATAAAAGCATAGCATGTCACCTAGGGTGAGTCACAATGTGAATCCTGAACTCCCAGTGCGATCTGAACTTCTCCAGTGCCCAAGGAAATTACTTTTTAAGACTTTTAGGTTTTCTAAATTCACAATAATTAGAGATTGGCCACTTAAAGTTTTGTAATTTGTCATCAAGCCCTCCTTTTCAACACTGCCTTAGAATGGCTTTTGACCAAAAACCATTACCCACCCACTGGCTATTTGGGCACCTGAACGAAACGAGTTGATCCATCCAACAGCTTGGGCCTTACTGGCTCCTAGACACTACAACACGGGGTGCCAGGAAAGGCAGACAGATATAGAATAAAGTAGAATGGATGTTGGCAGGAGTAGAGCTCATGTAGGCAGATAAACACAACGTGTTTTGGCTGACTGAATCGCATGTGTGATCCCAGGCCCCTGGAGAGCAGGGCAGGCTGTGTGCCTGTGGCTGTGTGTGCCTGAAGCCAACTCAGAGGTTACAAACACAGATGTGGATGCTCTTGACATGCACATCATAAACAAAGCCCTTG
>BJBW01016517.1:7401-18349 GCA_004320125.1 Scolopax mira
AACCCGGCTTTGAAATCCCTCCAGGGATGGGGCCTCAACGCCTTCCCTGGGCAGCCCATTCCAAGGCTGAAAAAATCTTTCCGTGGAAACATTTTCCCTAATCTCCAATCTGAACCTCCTTTTTTGGAGGTGCCCAGTACAGGGGGATGGTCACCTCCTGAGTCCTACTCCCCACGCTGTTCCTGACCCAGGCCAGGCTGCTCTTGGTCTTCATGGCCACCTGGGCACTTTGCTGGCTCATGTTCAGCTGACAGTTGACCAACACCCCCAGGAGGAGTTAGGATGTTTTCTTGAAATTTGGAAAATAGTGAGAAACAGCAGTTGAAAGGGTTGCTGAGGGGAAAATAAAGAGATTTTTTAATCTGTGGCCTTTTTAATAATCTGACTAAGCAGGCAGGAAGGAATGAGAGGAAGTCCATCCTGAAGCATTATCCTTAGAAGATGCTTCTTAGAAGCCCTTGAAGCTTCTTGAAGCCCTTAGAAATTGCCATTGAGCAACTGTAGGAGCCAGACATAAGTGCATCATTTGTTTATTTGAAAACCAATTTATCAAGAAGGATTTTTTTTCCTTTAATTGAAAGAAGAGGTCATCCCTTTCTTTTGTCTTCTGTGACCCAACTCATGGCAGCACATCCATTCCTTTGGCTGGACATCATTTTAGAAAAATACTGTGGTATTCACAGCCATTCCTTTAAAAATGTTGTGAATGTGCTGGTATGTTTCTGGATTTGAGTGGAAATGAAGAAGTGAGGTGGCTTACTGTTCTGAGTAGCCCAAAGCTTTATGGGCAAAGCCAAACTGGTCCTTTCTGAACGGTGAGGTGCCAGGCTTTTCCTTTCCCAAATTAGAGGCTGAGCACCCTACAAAACAAAGGTGTGTGTTGTTTTTTTTTTTTTTTTTTTCCTTGTGCTGTGGGAAGATAAGATTTCTTCTCTGTGCTGGTGTGAGGAGCTGTAGCTAATTCATGGTGTCGTGCTTCTGTGTCGGAAAGGGAGTGCGTGAAGGGGAGGTGCACCAGCCATCTGGCTGCAGTATAACAATGACAAAGGCAGCAAAGTTGTCATCTCACCAATACCCTTCCTCTGTGGTGGCCTGTCATTCAGCACCTGCCTCTGTGACTTCTTTGGCTGCCACCCTGTTGGTTTCAGACTTCTGAAGCCCATTTGGAAAAGTATTGGGAAGATGCCTTGACCGTGGCTCAGTGTCAGTACCATTTATTCCAGTTAGCCTCTTCTGCTGCTTGATGGTTTTGTTTCTGAGGAGCAGAAGGGAGGAGGGGAGGTGACCTTGATACCTCTGGAGTTGCCCACTGCTTGCACAGGCCTTGAATTTTCTCTGAAATTTGGATTTCAGCAACGTTGTCAACGCTGACCAAACACACGAGTGCATCTGTGCTTGTTTCTGAGCTATTGATGCTATTTCCATCTGTTCGTGTGAGCAAGCGCTATTAAAATCCTCAGCACTTTCAGTCTAGTTGAATAATTTTCTAGCTGCTAGGTTTATAAATTAAACATTTATGGCTATATCTCATGCTATTATCCATTCATAGCAATACCTCCAGGCAGGGATCTTGAGCTTTTTTAGAGTGTTGACCACGTGTTGATGGAGAGCGAATGTTTCATTTATACCTTGGCTCACTCTTGTGGTTCTCAGTCGCAGAACGTCCCTGAGGTAACCTCAGATATTCTTTGTGAGGAAATAACCTTTGTGAAGAGATTTGTGAACGTCTGTGTAGTCTATGTCAAAGGGAAGAGCAGAGTTCATTGCAGCATCCTGATTTCTTTTGGTGTCTTGTCAAGTAACTTCTTCACAGGCGAATATGATCATCTGCACGCAGGAATAAAGGAGCACTTTAACTGAACCACAGGCCACAAAAGTGGTAACTAAAAATCCAACAGTGATGACTAGGAAACTTACGTTGTAACTCTTAGTAGGGAAAACTGGAGGCTTGATGGGGTCCCAAGAAAATTCTTGGGATGGATGTATGGACATCCCACATGTGGACAGATGCTTGGGCAAGGAGCACGCAGTGATTGAACAAGAGAGGAGGTGTGTAAAAAGCTATCCACATCCAGCATGTCCTTCAGCAAGTTGTGAAGTGGGTGGTTTCAGGGGTGAAAAGGAGTAGGAACCGAGAAATGGCTGCTATACCAAGTGATTTTTTGAATTTGTCTGGTTATGTATATCCTAGACCGTCATCTTTGGAACCTGCAGTAGATAATTTTTCCTTATTCCCCCCCCCCTTCCTTCTAGGCAGCTATTTTAATTATGGAAGAACTCAGGTGATTGCTCAAACCAAGGAAATGATCCTTTTAGAAAAATGCTGATATGCTTTTGATTTAAATGAAGGGATTTGTCAATGCTCTTAGTGGATTATGTGGAAATTTGACAAACTGGGACACTGACTGTTATTGTTTAGGTACATTCAGGCTCCTAATAGAAGAAAAGCAAATATTATGGTCTTACGTAGGACGTTATTTCATTTGGGAAAATGCTTTGCCTTTAGTAGGCATCGTTACTTGCCAGAAAGGGTTGACTATATTTGCTATTCTAGTCCTTTCATGGGAAATAATCCAAGCACAAATACTTACTATTTCTTCCTGCTCAAATAAGTAGTTGTGAGGTTACAGCTGTTGGATTTGTCCCACTGGAATTTAATAATCATATGCTATTACTCTGGTAGTGTATTGGGCTGTCTGAGTAGCAATGAGTTTAGGTTCTTAGTTTAATTTAAAAAGGCATCGATGTTTTAGTCTACCTGGTGAGTGTCTGCCCAAAAGCAGCAATGGAGTATCCCCCTGAAAGCTTGAATTGACTTGTTAAACAAATATGAGTTACACTTGGTCAAAATCTTCTGCTGGTTCTTTGTTTGAGGAAATTTTTGGCCTGAGAAAGACATGTGTTTGCTGCCAATCAGTAGGAACCTTTAATAGACTGTGTGCAAGATCGGAAAACCTGATTATTAGCCCCGATGGACCCAAACCCATACAGTTCTCCCAGTGTTCTGGGAACTTGGGAGTCCCAAAGCAAACAGTTTTCTGGAATGCATCATTGCAGCATTCTAATTTTCCCAGTAACACTACCCTGTCCAATGAGCTAGCCTTGCAGACTGGGCCGTGTTCACCTTTGCTGTGTATACTATCAGAGTTTCAATGTTTACTTCAAGGTAGTTAGTCTAATGTAGCTGGACCAAATGAACTGAAGTTTCTTTTGGAACTGTTTCTCCAGTCCCAGTTTGGTCAATAAACCAGATTGGAGCTGTACCATAAATTATATGTCTTGTGCTTTTCCCTTGAGAGATTGAGATGCCTTGTTAGGATGTGAATTATAGAACCATAGAATGGTTAGAGCTGGAAGGGACCTTAAAGATCATCCAGTTCCAACCCCCTGCCTCGGGCAGGGACACCTTCCACCAGACCAGGTTGCTCCAAGCCCCATCCAGCCTGGCCTTGAACCCCTCCAGGGATGGGGCAGCCACAGCTTCTCTGGGCAACCTGATCCAGTGCCTCACCACCCTCACAGCAAAGAATTTCTTCCTGGTGTCTAGTCTAAATCTCCCCTCTTTCAATTTAAAACTGTTACCCCTGACAAAGACTCTCTCCCCATCTCTCCTGTAGCTCCCTTCAGATACTGAAAGGCCTTTATAAAGTCTCCCCAGAGCCTTCTCTTCTCCAGGCTGAACAACCCCAGCTCTCTCATGAGTGTCCAGAATGACACAGTAGTGATGGCTGTTAATGGAAGTATCCATAGGTAAGCATCTGACAATTAATTCACTGTTAAGGAAATGGAAGTTGGCCAAGAACAAAGCTACCCCCAGTAAAGTGTTCAAGTAGACACTTCTTTGAGGAGTATCCAGATTCTGACTTGCTGGAGTTCTTTAGAAACTGCTTTTCAAAAATTAGAATGTTTCCAAGGTAACCTCTTTAATCCCCACTATATTCAGATGCTCACTTGTTTAATACACACGTGATGTGTGTAATCTGATTTAAGAAGGAACAGATGCTCCCAACAACAATCTCACACTAACCCTGATGGGTTTCTAGAATAAGCTCTTGATGGTGAGAACTTGCCTTGGCCTTGGACACCTTACAGGGCAACAGCACTTGGGTGATATTTCATGATTATCGATTTCTTTTGTTCCCTGCGCTGGGTGTGTGATTGGTCAAGGGCTCTGCGTCTTGTTTCTTGAGATTGAGGACTCTCTGCCTTTGGTGTTACAGATGTTTGCAGGGCTTCAAAGCACAAAGGATTGTGCAGTTTTGGAATAAATATCTCGGAACTAACTGAAAAGGAAAAAGTCGTAGTTGAAGAAGCAAATATTTTCCAATGACGACTCGGAAAAAGAATCTGAGGAAGGTGTGCATCACTGGATTAAATGTCAAATATGAAAAATAAGGGTGGTAGGGAGAGGAGCAAGAGTTGCAGTGATTATGCAGCTGCTCTCCGTCCTGTCAGTTCTTTTGTGCGCGCTCTGCGGAACAAATGAGCGTATGGGGGCTGCATAACATCCACAGAACAAAGCCCAGGAACTCCCAAAGCAACCGCCCCGAGTCCTGGCGACCATCAAAGAAATCTCTCCTCCTGCAGGCTCTGATGGGCTGTCGCAGCTTAACTAACTTGCATCCGTAGCACGACGCCGTTACTGCCTCGATCTCGGCTGCGCTGCAAATGACTGAGAAAATTGAGTTCCGAATCCATCTTCCTTTGCTCAGTCTTTCTTTGCTTTGGTCATATCATTATGGGAGATGAAAGACGGCCCCGGAGGATTTAAGTACTAGGTAATTTAAAGTCTGTTTTCATTCTTAGGATGATGAAGCAGAAGAATGAAATGTACATAGGAAGCAGGGAAATTGGCAGGTTCGGCATGAGCTAGAGGGAATGAGTGGTTTTAACTAAAAACGGGGGATACCCAAATCTACTCTTTGCTCTTAATGGTACCCTAAATAGTGTCAGTTCCTGTGAGGAGTGGCTACCTAGGGTTAGGGCTGGAGATGAGCCAAGCTTCCAGTTCTTAGTCAAAGGCAGGCAAGGTTGATACCTGTGTTTCAGTGGTGGCACTGAAAGCGTTACCTACGCTCATCAGAGGCTTAAGAGTAAAATCTTTGTATCGCCAAATCCTTTTATCTGTAAAACCGAGTATTTGTTTTGTTTCATTTTTAAATAAACTGAGCATGGAAGTAGTGAATATTCTCACTCTTGGCACAGTCTTCCTTTCAATTCCTGACAAATGATCTCTTCCTTCCCCAAATCCTACTTCATGGGTTATTTTATAAGGTGACTTATGACTTACTTTGTAGTAAAGAATGCAAATAATAACCTTGCTTTTATTTCTCATGCACATATAAAAAGAAACAGAATAATTGCAGGAGCTAAATTCAATTTTGAAGCTGTATAACCTGCTGAGTAGCATTTGGAATAGATCAACTGCTTCTAGAGAAGTTGGGGAAAATGTTACATCTGTTTCTTTCCAGTTGGAACAAAAAAGGCTACCGCTACCCCATTGAAGCTACCCTGACTCCATTGGAATGTTGAATCTTTTCTGCTTTTCTTGGGTGAAAATGCTTTCAATATGTGGCGTGGTGGCATGCTTCATGCTTTCTTGCAGGTCTGATATTCAGTGTAAGGTCGGTTCCACCAGAAAGGTTTAAAACCCCCCAGCTTTTTTGGTTCTACAAATGATGTTGAGTTCATGGGTGTAGAAATGAGAATGTAAAGTCAGTCTTAACCTTCTAACTTCTGGGAGGTGGGGTTGACCCCTGACCTCAGGATTGGTGAGGACTCCACTTTGAGTACTGTGTCTAGTTTTGGGCCCCTCACCACAAAAAAGGCATTGAGGGGCTGGAGTGGGTCCAAAGAAGGACAATGGTGCTGGTGAGGGGTCTGAAGAAGAAGCCTTGTGAGGAGAGGCTGAGGGAGCTGGGGGTATTGATCCTGGAGAAAAGGAGGCTGAGGGGAGACCTTCTGGCTCTCTCCAACTCCCTGAAAGGAGGGGGTAGCCAGGGGCGGTCGGTCTCTTCTCCCAAGGAACAGGCCATGGGACAAGAGGAAATGACTTCAAGTTGCCCCAGGGGAGGTTCAGATTGGAGCTTAGGGAAAATGTTGACACGGAAAGAGCTCTTAAGCCTTGGAATGGGCTGCTCAGGGGTTCTGTATAAGCGATTTATGACCCCCAACCCCTTTGCATCGTGGCGAGTTGGTGGCGAGTGGGGCTGGGGGCTCCGCGCCGCGGGGTGGTGTCGGGGCGCTGTCCGCGGTGCTGAACCCGCCCCGGCCCTTCCTTAGCGTGGGCTCTGGAGAACGGAGGGGAGTGTGTGTGTCTGTCTCCTGCTTTTCCCTTTTTTTTCCTCCTTCAGGAAAAAGGGAGTCTGATGAAAGGATTGTATTCAATTGAAACAGTTTCGTTCGAGGACTGAAGTGCATTTGCAATTTGCTGCATAATGGTGGGGAAAAAAAAAAAAAAAGAGTTCAAGCTCCTGAAATGAAATTGCATATTTCTTTTCCCGCAAAATTGTATTTCTTTTGTGGGAAAGGTTAATAGGTCTAAATGCAAAGCAATGCTTTGTGATGGGAGGCTATCTAATGGTAAATCCACCTTGATTCTAAATAAAAATATGATGATTAATGCATGTGCTCTGAGCACCAGAAGAACTAATACGAATTAGCTGCTTGTGCTGAAATTTTTTACTGCTGCAGAACACAGACTAATTAATTCAAGGTGGAAAATCTACTTCTTTTAAGAATCCTATATGGGAAATATGGCAATATTCCCTTTTTTTTTCATAAAGAACTGACAGAAAGACTGGCTAGAAGCAGTCCCTTCTGAAATATATGAAAATCATTCTTTATAGTATGAGTTATATGATTCTGTAATCTTGGTCTTGATGAAACAAGTGTGTACCTGGAATAACATTTATTTTGTTTACTGTAGTATGGGAGGATCAGCACCCTATGATATGAGAGTTTCCTGCTGTTTCCTCATTACCTTGGGAAATAAAAATACCTTAACGTAATCCTGGGTTTTAGTAAGAGTTGCTTCTGTCTTTTGTGATATTTGTTGAAATCACTGGTAACATGGCTCGCGAGCTCAGTTTCTTAGAATAGTTCGGAGATGGGCTACTTTTACTTACAGCTGTTAGCATCACCAGGGAAGAAGTAAGGATGAATTTTGATGGATTCAGGCAAGACTAAAGCAAAATGTATTTTCTGTAGTAAATTGTTTTCACCCTTAGGCTGCAATCTTCAGTTTCAGTATATGTTGTCTCTTGACTCTAATGGAAGATATTTTGCCCTTGTCTTGGTTATGGAAGAGCAGTATGCTCATATTCTCGTCCCTACAAATCCAGTCTTTCAAACTTGCAGTATTCAGAAGTCCTTCTGATTTCAGCACACCATATCTAATGAGCAGCTTGTATCTCATAATGCTTTCAGCTCTTGTCTAGGTACTGAAATGGATAGTGTGCTGAAAACGGATACAATTTTAAAGGTCAGATCCTATAGAACATTCTTATTTGTAGCCTTTGAATATGCCTTCTGGAACTCATTTAGTCTGGAGTTGCACTGTGGGCTGTCCTATCCTTTTGTCTGGACTCCATTAAGTACTTGCCGGGTGCAGTGACCATTAAAACCACGAGATTTGTGCAGCTGAGTTTTGCAAGAGGGCTTTTGTAACAGAGGCAGCAGGCATAACCAGTTGAGGCTCAGATACTGTGGAGCCATATGGTCAGAAAGGTGTTGTCCTTGCAACTTCCCTAATTACTAGTTTGATCTAGCTGTGTGGAATCCAGAGGTTTTGGTGTATGTTGGAATAGGATTGTGTGATGCTCAGAAATCACAGAATGATAGGGGTTGGAAGGGACCTTCAGAGATCTTCTAGTCCAACTTCCCTGCCAAAGCAGGTTCACCCAGAAGAGGCTGGACAGGAATGCACCCAGGTGGGTTTTGTGTATCTCCAGAGAAGGAGACTCCAACACCTTTCTGGACAGCCTGTTCCAGTTGCTCTGGCACCCTCACAGGAAAGAAGTTTTTCCTTATGTTTGGATGGAATTTCCTGTGTTCCAGTTTGTGCCTGTTGCCCCTTGTCCTGTCTCTGGGCAGCACTGAGAAGAGTCTGGCCCCATTGTGTTGACAACTGCCCTTTAGATATTGATAAACATTGATGAGGTCCCCTCTCAGTCTTCTCTTCTCCAGGCTGAACAACCCCAGGTCTCTCAGCCTTTCCTCATAAGAGAGATGCTCCAGTCCCTTGGTTATCTTTGTAGCCCTCTGCTGGACTGAGGTCATGATGAGGTCTTGTTACTTGTCTTAGATACTTTTAACTCTTTCTTCTATGAATCAATCCTGGGAAGGCTTTAGAGGTTGTAGCTACAAGAATGATGTTTGGATCAACTTGCACCATACTAACATGTAATATATACCCAGCTGAATGGGAGGTAACAACCACTAAGTGGGTCATCCCAGAGTTCCAGGAGCCACTTCTGTCGTGTCAGTATGGCAGGTCACTCTGTTAAATACCCGCTTTTTTCCTTCTGAATCTTCCTATTTGGATCCTTACAACTGTAATACCAGATACAAATTGTGTGTAGTGTCTAGCTTTGTGTCTGGTTAAAAAGAAGACGACTTGCCCTCAGTTGCTGATAACTGATAGGGTTTCATTGACTTTGTGATCGATAGCAGACCTGCGCTGCCTCCTACAGAATGTGGCTTCGAGCAGATGTCACAAACTCACTCTGAATGTCCCTTCAGCATACAGATAGCAATTGCCCTCCCCCTGCCCTCCACAAACACGTCTGGCCGCAGCAGGCTCCTTTTTTCATTGGTATTCAGTACAAAAACGGGCTGTACTCACACTAGAAAGTATTGACGATCTGCAGATAGGGCTATAATTGTTTTTACTTTTTTATTATTAATTTCCAAACCTGGAAAAAAAAAAAAAAAAAAGAAAAGCACTTGGCTTGAATCCACCGCTCCCTTGATTGCAAAGAGTAATTAATTGATCAGATCTGTTTTCTTTTTGTTATCCTGTGGACTGAGAGATAACGATGTGTGATGCGGAGGTATTTCTGCCAGGGAGAGTGTCTGTGCAAATCCTGCAAAGCATAAGTAAGGATCCATCCCACATCCAGGGATGTGCACACGTATATATTCCTATTCTCTATTTTACGGTGTGATCAAAAGCAGCCTTTGGTTAATGTTTTAGGAACTCCTCTCTCTCTCATCGTTCTTCCTAGCAGCAGTAACGTTTGCAATTTCAGTCTCTGGCAGGAAGCACGTTTCCTTTTTTTTTTTTTTTCCAAGGGAATCTGAATGAATTTAGAGGCCCCAGAAAAGGACGGCTTGCAGTTCACATGGCTGCAGCCTGTCAGAGAAAGCAGGCTACACGACAGATGCTGATTTATTTAAAAACAAACAAACAAAAAAAACCCCTAGTGTTGTGTTTTTTCTCTAAGTACTCAATCTTAAGGAATGTGTTGAAGCATCTGGCTAATTCACATACCATTAATTCCCTAAAGATTACGTATGCGCACCTGATTAGACCTGCGTCATCTATTTAAAAAAATGAATGTATTCTTGTGTTTGCATTTTATAGCTGTGCCAAATTGGCAAAGGAGGAATTTTTTAAGCAAAATGTGCAGAGCCATTTGAGAAAAGTTGAAATAATCATCAGGGCCATACCTAAGCTTAGTTTAAAAGCCATAAACATGCCTTTTTTTTGCTATTAATGAATGGGTAACTGGCTCTTTAGAGACACGAACAAAGATTTGTTAGAAACTCTCAGATACAGCCTCTCTTTGTACAGGAGCCAGTGGAGTGGGCACTAACCCTGATGTCTGAGGTCCTTTTGTATTTCAGTAATACGAGTAATCTTCCTTTTTTTTGGTCTGTTTTGTGAACTGCAGCAAGTCTCTGCCAGCTGCGGCTTCTTGAGGGTTTAATAGTCTCAAACAACTACAAGGACCTCGTCCTCCAAAGGCTCTGTGAGGGTGACAGCCTGATGCTGGTGGTGTACGTCCCCTCTCACGCTCGTATGGCTCTCTACCAGCTTAATGAAGAGGCCAGTTCCACTCAGAAGAATAATTCGGATTTTGGCAAGAGACAGATGATCATAGGCTACTTCAGAGAGTGTGTGTGGAAAGGGAAAAACTAATGCGTGTCCTGACTACCCTGTTCATCTCGCTGGTAGCCGAGTGCCAAAGAGGCTCAAATCCTTACAGGCAATGACATTCTCATCTTATTCATAGCTGTGAATTCCTGCAAGGTCTGCTAAGCAGCAGTAGAGATGGTGGTTAGCAGCCACCTGCTTTATGTCAGGCTTTACTGGAGTAAAGTTGCCATGGAGATCGGTGGGGTTTTTAAGTGAGCAGGGACTGTGGTGGTTCGCCCCGTGTCTGTAAATGTTTGATGTGTTGTGTGTATTGGATTCAGTTCTCCTGCTCCCATTTGAGGTCTGTTTGCTTGTTTGCCAGGTTCCCGTGTAGGAGAGCTCAACAACTGTCCTTTGAAGGGCTGTGATAATTAAAAAAAACTGCAGCAGAATCACAATTGTTCAACTGTGGACTGAACATGAGCCAGCAGAGTGCCCAGGTGGCTAAGAAGACCAAGAGCATCCTGGTCTGTGTCAGGAATGGTGTGGGGAGTAGGACTTCTGTGAGGTGACCATCCCCCCTGTACTGGGCACTGGTGAGGCCCCACCTCAAGGACTGGGTCCAGTTTTAGGACCCTCACCACAAAAAAGCCATTGAGGGGCTGGACTGGGCCCAGAGAAGGGCAACGGAGCTGGTGAGGGGTCTGGAGAAGAAGATTTGTGAGGAGAGGCTGAGGGAGCTGGGGATGTTGAGCCTGGAGGAAAGGAGGCTGAGGGGAGACCTTCTGGCTCTCTCCAACTCCCTGAAAGGAGGCTGTAGCCGGGGGCGGGGTCGGTCTCTTCTCCCAAGTCCCAGGCCATGGGACA
>BJBW01016522.1:0-17932 GCA_004320125.1 Scolopax mira
TGGATCATCCTTCCGACCCTTCTTGTGGATGGGCGTCACCTGTTAATATCTTGAAACGTGACTACCTTGAAATACAATCATTCTGTAAACCAGCAGTAAAGGGATCAATGGCTTTCTTTTCTTAGGGCACATGAAGATATAAAACAGTGGACAGGAATGAATCTTTGCCCTTGATTCTTCCAAAAGGCTGAGGTACCTGGGACAACACTGACCAACAGCTAAAAGCTGCTGCTTCCTTTTCCTGCTTACACTGCACAGACTCTTATTTAGCTTACCTGGGAAAGGAAACAAAGAGAATATGCATCTAGGGAAATCTTAGGAGAAAGAACTCATGCAACCACCTTTAAACTGCTTCCGTGCCCAAATCACACAGACCTAGTGTCTCACATCTTTATTGAGAGAGGGTTTACAGTTTAATATCATTATGTCCATCTTGTTTCCTATCAAAACAGCTGGGAGGAGAACTTTCAAAAACATAAATGTGAGTTAAGACACATTTCTTCCTGCCTTTCACTTCAGTACTGAATACCTTTTGCAGCAACTCTGCAGGTCTTCATTGCAAAGGCAACTACATTTCATAGCTCAGTGCATACAATTCAATTAACTTCCAGAGATGGTGCTGGAGACGATGCAGTTTAATCACTGGAGTAGAGATTGGATTTCAGTATTGATATTTAAGGAGGAAAAATGTAATCAGTATTCTTAATTGTGCCTGAGTGTTGACCTCTCATTGCATTTCAGAAACAGAGTAGGCTGGAAATCCACAGCAGCATATTTATAGGGTACCTTTTCAGAGCAGACTGTGCGTTTGCCACTATATATACACAAAAATTAGCAGAAATCAATATCAATACTAGATTTTCTTAGTAAGTGGCATGCAGACACTTAACTCTTGCATTAGTACAGTAGGAATGCCAATACAATTACACGTGATCTCTTGACTGCTAAGGCTTCCAAGGCTTTTATCTCATTAAAAACTGATGATCTATGCCAGAAAAAGAGATGCTGTTGATGATGATATTGAAGTCCAGAACTGAAAAAAAAAATAATAAATATTTGTATATTGCTTTATTATGAACTTTATTATGAGGAACTGTAATGAAAACACTCTGTTTCTTGATGTTTTGATTACTCTCCATTAAATTTGCATTTTAATTGATACTTGAAACACATCTACTTAAATTCTGTCCTCTGTTTTGTAAGTTTAGATGTTCTGTCTAGCTTTCATTGAGTTGTTCTATATGAAAGTATTGATTTAATCAAGTACATGAAATTCACTTCAACTTTTCACTACTTCAATGCTGCAATATCAATGATACAGCATTGTATTGAAATGTTTTTTTCATAAGGGGTGTATTATGGGCACTATTTTATTTCATCAAGACAAATATTTTTCTGAGCTTCACTATTTCATTCAGTTTGGATTTTGTTTAGTACTGAGATTATGTATTAAGTTCTTCTCTGTCTTCTACAGGTAAAAAGCTGTTTCAATGCATGTTGAAAAACTATTTGTACAATTGAAATAGAAATTAATTTTGCATAAAATATTCTGGAAGTTACCTTAAGTTACCTTGAAAATATTTGTATTGAAAATTTAATTCATGTTAAAATTTTCCTTTTTTTGTTTACTTTATTTTTTAACACATAACCTAGGGAGAACCCATAATAGAAGGGATATTTTTGGGTGTGTGGGCATATATTTATACATATGGATATAAATGCATGTTGAGGTGTTCTTAATGGCATTTCAGAATTAATGAAAACATAGCACTGGTTTATTTCATTATCTTGATGGATGGGTGTTTGTCGCTAGCCACTGCAGATTTTCTTCTCAAGGACAGTCTCATTTTTTATTGTACAAAAAAATGTTGTATAAAAATAGGTAGATTAATGATGTTTTTTTGGGGCATTCTCAGCTGCTTTCTCAAATTCCCTTGTAATAAGGAAGGGCTTATGAAATATAAATGTAGCTCTATGAGCTATGCCAAAAAGCTATAGTACTTCAGTTACAAATGTGAAATTCAAGTTTATCCTTCAGTTATTACTGTCATGTAGTAGGATATCAGGGCTGTGCCTTTATGCAGACTGAGACCACACAATTCATTAATTCCCTGGGTAGTCCGGGAGTGCCTGGTCAGTGGTCTGCAAGGCAAGATGCTGGGATGGCTGGAGACAGTAGACCAGCATGGAATGAGGTGTTGAACTCCCAGCCATCTTCATAATTACAAGTTTGACAGGCTGGTGCAGTTGTTCTGTGGTTGGAAACTTTGTTTTCTGGAAACTGTTACAGACAGTGTCCCATTCTGCATTTTCCCACTTGTATGTGTAAATGCAGGGATTAACAGCCAGGTGGATTAACCTGGAGATGCTCAGGCAGCTCCTGCTGCAGAAGTGATCAACTGGTCATTGATCAGACACTTATATAAGGACAACATAAACTTTCTGCAGCTGCAGAAGGGGCAGGGCTGCATCTCCTACATACCATATTCAGGGTATGTAGGAGATGTTTTGCAGGTAAAGACAATCGTGGGGGATCATGCATGTGCTGGGGTGGTTACGTACAACTGTAGACATCTGGATTACAAGAACTGAGCAAAACAGCAGTATGAGGAAGTTCTCCCGACTCAGCTGAAGCTGCTTTTGAGAGCACTCTTGTAAGAGAGACTCCCATCATTTGGAAAGTAACCAACCATCCTTTCTGAGCTGTTTAATTCTCCACAAAAACACTACACTGTGCCAAACCACCTGTAATTTATGTAATTTTTTTTTTAAATGAGCACTATCCATGGGTGTCCAGGCAGGACAGCTCCTGAGCAGGATTGGCTCAGGTTTTTCTGTCAACGTGAAAATATTCCTGACATGCCTGCATGTCCTCCTCTGCAATTTTGAACTGTGCTTTTTGTTCCTTTTTGGACAGATTTGAATGAAAACACATTTGTCTTCTTAGACAGTTAGACGAAAAATCCTCAAAGAATACATTAACAAAAACACCAGAGAAAACATGCAATCAAGCTGTCTGCAATTGTTTATGCTCTGTCCAGTCTGTGGAATCATCCTCTTATTTTCACTTAAACTAGACTGAAAATAAACTCCTTGGGCAGGGACTCCTTCAGGAAGGTGATGTTTTTGTTCAATTTGGGGGGATTTTATAATTTGTTATTGCCAATTTGCCATTATGTTTCACATTGGAGATTCAGATACCAGTAAGGGAAAAGAGTGAAAAGGGAAAAGACAGGTGAAACTGAATGTAAATTGTCCATGCCCAAAAAAGCTTCAATCTAGTTTACTTTTTTTTTTACTACCCAGCAAATGCAAACATCACTTTCTCAATTGTTGGCCTTTTAAATTATTTTTATAGAGATTTTTTTAGTAGAAGTTGAACAAAGGCAAGGCGGCAGAACAACCTTCTCAAGTCTTAAACACACCCATCATTCAAGGTGTTAAATACAGAAAGTTGGTTTCATCCATTCTGTAAATTGTGCCAAGATGTGCCTATTGTGAAATATACCTGGAGTCCTCACAGCAGGAAAGGCTAAATCTGGAAAATAGGTAGAAAAGAAAAGAATACAGCTATACAATGCTGAATGACTGGGACAAAGTGAATACAGATTTATTGTGCTCTGTCCCTTTCAGTAGAGGAACTAGGAAAAACCCATCAAGTTATTTTAAGAGGTGCAAAACAACTTCCCAAAGCACTTTTTCAACATGTGTTGATTAACCCGTGAAACACCTTGCACAGTAGTTGTGAATGCACTTTTCTTCAGGAATTGACTAGACAAATTTATGGGAGGAAAACCCATTGACTATTGCAACATACAATAATGTTGCTGTCGGCTCTGGGGGTTCACTGGAGCCTGGAAGGGCTGTCAGAGAGACACTGTTGCATGTTTATCTTGCTTGCCTTGCTCTGGGATTTTCTACCCTATTCTCTCATCTTTGGAGACTGGAAAATGGCATGCAGCAGCCCCTTTGTCTAATTGAGTGCGGCAACATTCACATTTTTTTTTCTCTCTCTGCTTGCCAGTTTCAGGAATGTTTACAAGATTTTTCTTTGGACCAGACTCTGTTGTGAGCTAGTGAAATTTTTAAATAGTGATATAATGGAATTTCTGACAGAAAAACCCCTATGAAGCACATCTGCATTACCAGTCTATTTCTGGGAATCACCGGTGTGGTATAAATGTCTTTGAGGGAAGCCCTTTATCTTCCTAAGTTTCTGCAAAACTCATTCTAGTTTGTAGGTGTTATATACAAAGTAATTGATGATAGCAGTAAATGCCAGCTGCTGTTTTCATTTAGACCAAATAAAGATAAAGGGTTTTCCTTTGCAAACAGCAAACAGGCTAATATCATAGGAAAGCTAAGTACTTTCCATGTTTCTTTTAAAGACATTTTGCAACACCTTGATCGAGTTATTTAAACTGACATACAAACAGAACCCAAAAAGTCATGTTACTGAACATTGTTGTCTTAATTTTTAAGTGCCTGCTGCTTAGATGGAATTCAAAGTACCAGGTGAGGTGATCAGAGATTAAAGAAATGTCGATGTCTTTAAAAAGCTTCACAAAAAACATCAGACCTGGTAAGGAAGCCATTTCAACCCTGCTGTGGTGGCTCATTCTTTAAAAAATGAATCTTATTTCTTTGGGAACATGGCTATAGATTAAGGCTCTAATTTTAAGCAGTATTTGAGTGTGAATAACTGCATAACATTGTTAGTACTGTATCATGGACAGTCAGGTCAGAAACCAGCAGGTAAAGATGTTTATGAAGTTATCAATGAATTCTTCATATTTGGGAAGCATGATAAGCCAGATCATGAGTAAAACAGACTGATTTTGGAATAACCTAGTCTCCTGTGGCAGATTCCTAGACCTGGCAAAATTTAAAAATTCACATTTAGACTGCACCTTTTGGAAAGAGGGCAGAAGAACATGTCTTTTTGTCTCTTCATTTGATTAACAATACCTTTGCTTTAAGTGCTTTCACAATGCATTCTGAATTGTTTAGCAGCAAGATTCTGAAAGTTTAAAAATGTGTGCTGCAAGTGTTTTAAGGCTTCCTGCTGTGCCCATTTTTAACAGACTGGTTTTGACTGTTATGTTGAGTTCATCTACCATGCAGGAGGTAAGGGACAAGAGTGGCTCAGAAGAGCCACGCGGAGTAGAAACCGAGAAAAACCACAGAAAGTCCAGCATTCACTCAGGCAGTTTCAGCTGGCAAAAGGAAAAGCTGTTGAGCCTTTGGGAGATTCTCAAGGTGGGTAAATAAGTGCTCTCCTTCACACAGTTCAAAACCAGATGAGATGTTCCCATCATTCTGGATGATGCTAGCTGTAATCTTTGTCCTTCTCTTTGTTCCTCTCTGATTCTTCAAGCAACAGAACTGGTTGAGTGGAAATGGAGAGCTGGCAGATAAATTTGAAAGAAACAAAATACTGCCTTTCCAGAAAAGAAGCAGGGTCCTGAGAAGGAGGTGCCATGCTTACAAACACAGCTATCATGATTATTGTTTTTCTGGAAATGATAAATTGCAAGAAGAGAAAACAGTTCTAAATTTACATTAAATAATATTTCAGTTGTCTTTTGCTCCTTCTAACCGCAAAGACCAAAATTTCCGAGCTATCAGCAGAAAGACCTATAAGACTGATTGTGGCTATTCAACTGAAGGTTACAATATAATTTCAATAGCTGTTAAACATTCGTTGTCAATGCTGCAACTTTTTTCCACTACAAGCATTGGCCTTGGCAGAAGTGATAAATTCATCTACATAGCTTGTAGGAAGCAGTGCTTGCTGGGTTTAAACCCTATGTCTGTCCCACAAACTGAGAAAGGAAGGAAGGAGCTGCTCCTAAAATCTCCATTATTTCGTTAAAAAATATAAAATGTATAATATAAAATGCCACTGTAAACCTTATTCCATATAATGGACCTTTTTTTCTTGTATAAATACAAAAAACCCCATGTACTTTTAATAAGTACACCTGATGTTAAATTATCTGCTAAGAAAAGAATTGCAACCAGTCCATTACCCTCAACACCAAGAAATGGAACTGAACAGATGTCTTGCCGGTAGTTTTTCCTTGTAGAGCTGATAGCAAAATAGCTTTTTTCAGTGGAAAAAGTAAAGCCTAATTTTTGAAAATTCAACTCAGGGATATAGGATGTTCCCAGATTTTATAGAATTCTCTGCTCCATGCACAGCTTGGGAAATTATCATTACTTTCCTAACACCTTTTCTTAGTTTTGGTTTGGTTTGGGGTTTTGTTTTTTTTTTTTTTCTTTTAAAAGGAGAGACTTTTTGTCAAAAATTCCTCTGAGAATCTCCTCTTTGTTTGTTTGTTTGTTTGTTTTCTGGATTTCAATAAATGATGCTTATTTGATTCTGAAAATTCAAAACGTTGAATTTTGAGCAAGACTTGCTTAAGTTATCATCTTGCTGTCTTATCTTTAGTCTTTTGATACAAATCCTGTCACTTAAGACATAAGAACAGGTGTGCCATGGATTTGCTGGGGTCAGACTGCTGTAAGGACAGTCATATCATTTCCTTTTCTGCAAGTTCAGCCTCTGATATGGTTTCCCCTCACTCTGCTTCGAATAACATGCATCTACCAGAGACACAAAGCTGCTCTTTCTGAAGACTCAAATTTTGCTACTCCAGAAGTGCACACTTCATTCATGGTTGTTCTGCTGCGAATATCAGTAATCTTACAAACATAGCTTGGGAAAACTTCACACATTTCTGTCTTCATCAGCTTCAGAGGGTCAATAGTCTGGTTACCACCTGATCTTCTCTTTTCCTTCCTTTTCCCACGAAACCATCCAGAAGTAAAATAAGACAATATTATAGACAAGTGCTACCTTATGATGAGAACCCTTGTACCCAGAGCTACTGCCTGGAACAGTAGCAGTGGCATCAGGTGGATGACAAATGAAGCAGCAGTAGTTATTCCAGGAACACTCTTAATCATAAAAATACTGATAAAAATCATTAAAGGAATACAGATGTTATTATTCAGAATCTGGCAGTCAATTAAGATTTAATTTACTTTCTTCAGCACAGACAACCCAAATTTATCACCATTAAAGCTAACAACACAAGTGATATGTCACGGAGGAAATTCCTTCTGACTCCTTAATTTCATATTTACTTAACAGGAAATGATGGGCCAGACATTGATTGCAAACTGAGTTAACATAGCAAAATAGGCTCTCAGTTTCATAGAAACTCTAATGAGACAAGTTAGTTGCATTTTTGGTGATACAGGATCATTAAAGAACACATTTGAGTCTTACAATCCATGTGGTTTTCTTTGTTTTGTTTCTTTTAATTAATTAGAGAGCATAAAATCAAAGTCCCTTTTAAAAGAGAACCAGTGCTATTTCATCAACCATTGCTACTAAACATTGGATTTATAGTAAAAGAACGCAATTTTCAGAAGCTCTTAACATTAAAGGTCTCCAGAATACAGATAGCCATGGCCTCAGTCTACTCCAGGCCCTGGTTTCACTATTAGTGTCCCTTGTGTCTCCGTAAACCAGCCTAAGTGTGCTTCAGTTGGGCTGCGTCTCTGACAGCTCTTATGTTAACATTCATCTTCCTTGTGCTGGCAATTTGTCTCTGACTGTTCCCTAATCCCATTGTAGCTGCACTCTCCCAATGTGACAAGTCAGACATTTTCTCCCTTTTTTAACTTCTGAGACCTCTCCAAAAGCAGGTATCATTTCTCCTGACACCGTGATGCACTCTATTCTGACTCAGTAATCATGAAATTCACCTGATTATTCTGTCTTTGATAATTGCACATGGAGACTAAATAGACTGTTAGAAATTTTAAAAATTAATGTATGTTCACTCAGTATGCTAATATATTTTTATGATGGACAATGCCAGGCCCAGTCAGCATGGGTTCATAAAAGGCAGGTCCCTTTATAAACTAACTGATCTCCTTCTATGACAAACTGACCCACTTGGTGGATGAAGGAAACGCTGTGGATGTTGTTTACCTGGATTTTAGTAAGGCCTTTGATACAGTTTCCCACAACTTTCTCCTGGAGAAACTGTCTGCCCATGGCTTGGATGCGAGTACTCTTTGCTGGTTAAAAAACTGCCTGGAAGGCCTGGTGCAGAGAACTGTGGTGAATGGAGTTAAATCCAGTTGGTGTCTGGTCACAAGTGGTGTCCCCAAGGGCTTGGTACCAGGATCACTTCTCTTTAATATCTTTAGCAATAATCTGGACAAGGGGATTGAGTGCATCCTTGGTAAATTTGCAGACAACACCAAGTTGAGTGGAGTGTTGACCTGCTGGAGGGTAGAAAGGCTTTGAAGAGGGATGGATGGATGGCCTGAGGCAAATAGTATGGGATTCAACAAGACTAAGCGCCAGGTCCTGCACTTGGGTCACAACAACCCCAGGCAGCAATACAAGCTTGGGGAAGAATGGCTGGAGAGCTGCCTGGCAGAAAAGGACCTGGGGGTGTTGATTGACTAACGTGAGCCAGCAATGTGCCCAGGTGTCCAAGAAAGCCAACAGCATCCTGGCCTGTATGAGGAACTGAGTGATGAATAGGACCCATGAGGTGATTGTCCCCCTGTACTTGGCACTGGTGAGGCCCCACCTTGAGTACTGTGTCCAGTTTTGGGCCCCTTACCACAAGAAAGACATTGAGGTGCTGGAGTGGGCCCAGAGAAGGGCAATGAAGCGACTGAGGGGTCTGAGGCACAAGTCTTTTGAGGAGATATTGAGGGAGCTGGGGTTGTTCAGTCTGGGGAAAAGGAGGCTGAGGGGAGACTCTATTGCTCTCTACAACTACCTGAAAGGAGGTCGTAGATAGGTGGGGGTCGGTCTCTTCTCCCAAGTAACAGGCGATAAGACAAGAGGAAACAGCCTCAAATTGCATCAGTAAGGGTAATTAAGCATTGGAACAGGCTGCCCAGGGAAGTGGTTGAGTCATCACCCCTAAGGGTATTTACAGGTTGAGTAGACACAGTGCTTAGAGATATGGTTTAGTGATAGTTTTTGTCAGTGTTAGGTTGATGGGTTTGGACTTGATGAGCTGAAAGGTCCCTTCCAACTTACACAATTATATGATTCTAGTGCTATGGAGCCTCAAACACAACTAGCCAGAGGTGAAAGCAAAGTTAACATGTCCCAGCTGAAAAAGGCAGGTACCTCAGGTGGCCCAGCCCTGTGTAAGGCTGGTGCTGAAGGAAGCATGAAATGCATTCCTCAGCAGGCTGATCCTGGAGAGAAGGAGAGAGTTTAGTTTCACACAGAGTACCAGCAGCTGTGAGCGACTGAATTCACGACTGTGTACCTCAATGGTAAAATTAGTCCCTTTTTTTTTTTTTTTTTTCTCTTTTATCTTTTTTTCTGCATCACTTACTTAACCTTGTGAAATACAAATTGAAATATGCTGTTTTCTGTTATGTTATTTCAGTCCCAGGTTCTCTAAAACAGGTGTACGACTTTACAGATTAAAATGCTGCTGGTAAATGTCATTTCCAGGACCAGAACTACTGGCTTTCTCCTTTTCTAAATAACTTCCCATGTTAGTTATAGCAAATGAAGAAAATTATATTGTCTGTTACTGAAAAGGTCCACTTTTAAGGCAGCATATATATTAACAAAACTGAAAACAATCTTTGAGTCCAAAATAATATTTTAAATCCAGATCAAGAAGGGCTTTAAACCTACTATTTTTTTATTGTTGGTTGTTAATAAAATTATCATTATTCTTATTAAACAATGTAAGTCTAGTTTAAATTTAAGTGAGGTGAGAGAAACAATAATCTACAAGTGGTAAATATAATATAGTAACTAACCATTATATTATGTATTACTATAGGGTGCATGTATATATCGTAGTTATTACATATGAGTATAGTGCATACATAAACTACAGTTAAATATAACTACCCATTGGCTTGAGTAATTGTTTCCCAACAAAGAAATGAGACAAATGCCTACCACAGAAACCAACAAGAGATTTTAAAATAAAGGTATGATCCCATCTCACAGTTACAAACAGAGGAACTCTGCATTGACACAGCTTATCCCGACCTATACCCAGCAACCATAAATGTCTCTTATTTGTTTACAATTTGTTATACAATATTTTTCATGGCATGCCACTTGTAGAGACATCAGCCATCAGACGAAAGATCCAATAGCCTTCATTATCATACCTATACATTTATGTAAGAACCTAAGGAAGAAAGAAGCTGTCCGCTTAAAAAAATTGAAAATATATATTTTTTTATATCTACCCCAAGGCAATGGGAAGATATTCATTATGCAAGAACACATTGCCAAACATTTACTGGCTTTCAATGGAGATGATTCAATGTTTCACTGAAACTGTGATCACAGTACTTCATTCACTCATTTTTCTCTACATGCAGAAATGCAGAGTCATGGCTCCTGAGATATGTTGTGATTTTTTACTCAAAGATGCAGTGTTTGTAACAAAGTACATCAAGTAAGCAGTGCTAGCAATACAGGAAAATGGTTCCTGAGATATTCAAAAAGTCTGGAGTAATTTGAGATTATTCTTGCTATTTACTTGTCTTGGAGAACATCTGATACAAGAACACAAACAACAACCCCGTCTGCTGACCAAGTAAGTGGTGATTGCTGTATTGAGAAACTGACAGATCAGGTTATATTCCTGATGTCCTGTGCCTCCATTGCACTGCAGGTCACAGGAGTTGCATTATCAGAATTATATTACTATTACCAGGATCTATAACCAAACATTTCCTGACCTTCATAACTCTCCATAATTCAAAGTAGCTCTAAAATACTGCAGTGCTGAATTCTTAATATTTTACCAAGGGAAGATAAAAAAGAAATAAGGAATCAGGATTTCAAGACTAAATACACAAAGCCAAAAAAAAAAGGTCACAAAACCTGTTGTGACAGAAAACCTGCAGTTTTCACAGTGGAAAACTTTATCATCTATTTATTAGAACTCGAAATGCTTTGTTCACTCAGTTTTTCTTTATGTGCTAGTGCTTTTTTCACAGTAGTAACAAGGAGGAATATGTAATGTTATGGAATATGTAACTGGAAATTTTTAGGGCTACATTATCCCTGAGATACATTGACTTGATCTTGAAGGTAAGAGTCCTGAGTTTGTGTGGTATCAATTAAGTGACTAATTCTTACAAAATCAGTGAAATACTTGTGTGATTTTTAAAAGAAAAATAGGAAAGATAAGTACAGAAGTGCTGCCTAACAATGCTTTTGGAGAAAGAATCTTTTAATAAAATATCTTTAGAGAATCTTGAAGACTTTGAAAACCAGCGGCTCTCCTTGTGCCAAGCCACTGATAACCATTTTATTGCCTAATTCCTTAACTTGCAAAAGTGCACTTTCAGTGAAAAACAACAGATGATCAATTTATCAGCCTGCAGAAATCCATCACAAGCTTGTAAAAGTTATCCACTTTGTTGTGATTGATGAACTCAAATATGATGTTTACAGAGATGCAAAGTAGGTATTCAATTCAGGGCAAAGGAGCAAGTGATAGATATAAAGTTAAATCATGGTATCTGATGAAGGATGTACTCTACTTTCCCATTATTATCACTTCATTATTATTCACTTACTATTTTATATATCTGCGTGTTTATATATTATCCTGGTTTATATTTTGTAATGCATAAATTGGGAAGGTATTTACCTGGAAAGTTTGAAAAAAAAGAAACATATTTTGGAAATTAAACACTTTTAAAGTCATACACCAAATTCTGTCTTTTCTTTTAGTGCCCATTATTGTAGTTTTAAATGGTGCTAAGTAATTAATTGCAATGTGCGGGTGAAAATTTAACAAATATTTCAGAATTATGTATTTCATGAGTAAAACAGGTTACCTCTTAAAATATTCATCTATGTATTCTTGCCTAAAAAAAGGAATTTTCTTGCCTGAATTCTCTCCCTCTTCGTATGTGTCTCTCCACTTATTATATATCTATCTGTATAGATGGCCTAAAAACTGTAATTTTATGGGACCTTCCTAATGTTAACACAGCAATCACACTATTCTTTCAAATAAACCCCCTTTTGCTACCACTTTTAAGAAATTATTTTCAGAGTACATTATAATATGATTTTAAGAGTCTGTATATTGTGGCCACCCCAGAAAAAAAATTGAGCAATGTATGCAATGAATACATGGCAGTAAGGATTTTGGAAAAATTTATTAGTAAATGATGATGTCTTTATCTTAGTTGACTAGTCATCTGACCAAAATAGTTGAAAATGTTTCTCACTCAGAGGAAATTTGGAATATTCAGAGAAAACAGAAAAAAAGAAAGACAGAACAGAGTACATGTAAATTTAATTAAACCAATTGCCTGAGAAGTGCTAGAATGGTATTCATCCAGTACAAGTTGCAATAGTTGAAGATACTTGAATAACTTTGGCTGTATGAAACCCCACTTTGGCCTGAAATACCTTAAAAGTTCTACCTTTCTGAAGAGATCTCAGTCTAGTAAGAGGAAGAGAAATAAAGACTGAAGACATCCATGGCTCCATCATGTGATGCTGAGGTGTCCTCCCCAGTAAATCCTCCCTGGCATGCCTTACCAAGTCAAATTACCATGCTTAGGATCAGGTAAGTATGGAAATCAAAAAAATTTAAGTTAAAAAAAGAAGTTTGAATCAAATAAAATGAATAGACACTGTATTTTCAGTTGCATTTCCGTATCTTCATCTGCTAAGGAAAAAACCCCATGCATTTTTATTCTCTCTACAAAGTTCTCTTTGTGCCACAAAGTATGATGTTTACATCTCAGGCTGTCATGAAGAAAGAGCTTTTCAGCTAGTTGCCCTTTCAATAAAAGGGAGACCAAGTCTCATCTGTCTGCCTTCTCAGATAGTAAAAATTATAATTTCAAATATTTTTATTTTCCCCAAGTAGATTATCCTCAAAACTTCAGGGAATGCTGTAAAATACCAGTTGAGAATTTCTGGATGAATAGAAGCAACCTTGATCTCTCAGACCATATTGAAAGAAAGTGACTTCAGGAGACTGAATGAAGGAAGTTGCAGTAAGCTCAAATTCAACCTAGCCTAAAAGAGATTTATGTGACGTGGGAAACTAATTGGATTTATTCTTCTCAGACTTCACTTAACATATGTTTATGATTTAGCTCACACTTTTTGCCTATATTTGCAGTGTTCTTGGTCTTAGGTTTCTATTATTTTCTTAAGAAGCTATCTGCAAAATATATTGCTTGTGAAGGTCTTGAAGCTTGAATTTTTGCTCTCTGGGAAGCAATTATAAAGAAAAAATTATTGAAAATATTCTGTGTTTGGGTTTCAGGTTGTCTTAGTCCAACAATGATATAACTTTTTCTAACAACCTGACCTTGCTAAGTAGAAATGTGGGGAATCATTTTATGCTGGTGTCATTCCCTTGGACATCTTAAATTCTGAAATATCTGAAAAGATTTACATCAGAAGATGAAGAGGATTGATTCTTTGTCTCCTAACACAGTGCTGGAGAACACTCAGGAGCCTCTACTTACATGAGGCTTACTTACTCCAGCGGCATGAGACAAACAACAGCAAACGAGGCACAAGCCCAAAAGAGAAGTATGTTGAACCTCTGTTACAAGACAGCACGTTAACCATCTTGTTTCAGATGGTTTCAACTTTCTCCAGTTGAGGACTCTCAAATGGAACTGATCTCCCTTGGAGGTTTTGGTACTTATCTGGAATATTGGATGAGTCTGTTCTACTTCCCAGGCAGAGTTAGCAGACGCCTAATGCCTTTAATTCATACTGTTTTAGTACAGTTGGGTATTTACACAGGTTTCATAAGTCAGGTAATATTTCATTACATTTTATAATATAATAAGAAAGCACATTGATGGTTTTGGAAACAAAACCAAATATGACTTGTTCTGAGGAAGGTATTTAAGCTTTAGATCAAATACTCCTGAGTACTTATCCTAACAGTGAGCAAAAAGACTTGACCACTAACAAGCTGCCCACTGCCCACCACCCCCCACCCCCCACCCCCCCTCCAGTAAAGGTTGCCCCACTTTCTGTTCTGCTAAAAGTCACAGCAAGGTCCTATCCCACACAGTGAGCTGCAAGGCAGCAGAAGTAGAAAACGATGTGGCCCTAGTGCTGGAGGAACAAGCTCAGGTCTGTCAGCAACAAAGGCAGAGAACATGACAAGTGCATGAATGGGAGCAATGAGAGTGAATATGAACATTTATTCTCTTCCTTGGCCTGACTGCAATTAATCTACATGGCTTTGGAAAATTAGATTAACATCAAGAATCTTCTGACAGTTCATCTGCCTCTTTGTATACAACTGTTCTTCCAGTGTAGTCAACACTGCAGAAAAGCACACCAAATCCTCCCCCTTCTTAGGCATGTTGCCATCTTCTGTTTCATTAGAGCAGCAGCAAAATTCTGCTTTTGTGCTAATGAAGTGTCTCTCTCTCTCTCTTTTTCTCTCATTAAAACCTTCCCTCAGTCTTGTTGGAGTAGAAAAGGAAATCTGATTCATGATATAAATACAGAGTGCCTAAAGAAAGCTCTGGGTTTGATTTAGAATGACCTGAAATGAAAGGCAAGAAATCTTCAGGATTAAAAAGAAGTGGAAAAAAATAGTATTAATGAAAAAAAGGAAAGTGGAAATTCTGTAGGAAGCTTGGCAAGATTAATTGCTTCTTGGTGATATTTCAAGCATTATGCAATTACTCAAGAGACTGAGGAGGTAACTCTGCCCATACACATGTACCTTCTCTCCTCCACAGCTTTCTGATGAGGGAGTTCAGCCACGTGATAGCAAAGAAGAATCACTTGCCTTCTGCAAGGTCGCTACTTGATACAGATAATCCCTAAACACACTAAACAGACCCAGTTCTCTCTTGCTGCTGTTGTGGACAGGGACTGAATGCCGAGCACAAAGAAGTTTGGCTTCACCTCTTCCCCAGGTGGTCCCAGCATGGGGTGCTGGCATCTGCTGCCCAAGTACAATAAAGTGTAGCTGAGAGGGTGTATGGCACTTTTTCAGCCATGACTATGTCATTACCTCCAAAGACAGCAGTATCTGGCCACATTTTTTTTCACAATTTCTGTTTTGCTCACAGCTAATGTGGCTAAACAGGGAGATTCAAGAATGCCCGTGCAGATTGGACAAAGGTGGTGTAATACGGCCCTGAAAATGAGTAACAACCTGGTAGCAACTTCTTGGATCAGGCAATGAAATCCTATCGTTCCAATCATAAATTACATTAAGTCCTGGGCTACAGCCGCTAAGTTTTCTGTCCTCCATGACCTTCTTCCTCTAACAATTAGAAATGATCTTCTAAATTGCAGCTTAAGCTTTTTAACAGCCAGTTGATACCCATTTGTTCTTGTGCCAACCCTGTTTGAATAATTCTCTTGCCCTCCCTCCCTGTTGGAGCTGGTGACTGGTTAATATGTTGAGAGAAGGTGATGAGGGTGTGCAGAGAGGGACAGATGACTTCAGGATGAACTTAAGATTCCCTTACTTTCTTTTAATTTTATCTTCAGACTCTGTCTGAATTTAGTTGTGTACTGGTAACTTACCCTTTATTATCAATAATGCTCTCTTAGGTCTTCTGTCTAGAGGCGTGATGAGACAGGGATGGAGTCTGAATGAGAGCTCGAAGGTGGGTGAGCTTTGGCTTATAAAATACATAAAATACAGTGATGGCAGCCTCCTTTTGAAATGAGGCCAGAGGAGGAGTAGCATTTCTCTCTGAGCTTGTCTTCCCTTTTCACCTTTATAAAATGTCTCAGTGATGTCTATACTCGTCCAGTCTTGAGTTTCACACTTCACAGTCTTCAGGATTTTCAAAATAAGTTTTCCTTAGATTTTCCCTAATTGAATCACAGAATCACAGAATCACCCAGACTGGAAGGGACCTTTCAAGATCATCTAGTCCAACCAATGGAAAAAAACAAAAAACAAAAACCAAAAAAAAGCCCACCACACAACAAAAAACCAAAAACCCACACACACCCACACAAACCCCACACCACACCCAAAACAATACCATCTTGCTAGTTCCTCGAATGGGGGTAAGGTAGTGAGGGTGAGATAGACATAATTAGCTCACATTATCAACTGTGGCATTTATACTGAGAGCACACAGGCTGTCATTCACAGGACAGTAGTCAGCTCTCCATCTGCACTAAGTCAGAGTCAGATGAAATTTGCGTTTTTTTGGAAGTAGGACTCTAAGAGAAAGAAAACAATGTGTGATCTATTCATTTAGACAAAAAAAGTGTCCATACATGTAAATCTGCATCATTTTAGCTATGTTTAGGCCCAAATACCTTACTATATCCTGATGTGGTCATCAGTTCATGGTGTAGAAGTGCATGCATTGTGCTAGTTTCCATAGCTGATGGAGGGAAGCATCTCCACGTGTTTTCCCTGAGTCATTTCAGAGGAAGCTGAGAAGCCTGCCTCAAGTCAGAGATCTGAAGCTAAAAAGGGAATTGGTTCAATAACAACCTCTGCACAGCTTTATTCATACACCAATATTCATGCACAACCAATGCACTGGTTGCTACATATGGCATACTTTAAAAAGTAATCACTGCCTTGGAAGAAATATACATTTACATATATAAAGCAGGTAATATATAGGTCCTGTTTGGATCAGCCAAAATCATGCAAACTGAAGGCATCCTTGGGTGCAACTTGAGGATCTATTTCACAACAAGGTCACCTACCTCCAGCACAGCCTCTTCCCTCTGCAGGAAGTGCTTTATAAAACAAGGAAACACCATTAGAACCATTTCACCACTGAGGAAATGGAAATCTGGAAAAGTCACCTCACCAACTAATGGGGGAAATCCTTTAGAGAACAGGTTTCAGCCTGGTGCTTTAACCCTGATGCCTTATTGCTTTGTAATTGTCAATGCACCATTGTGTTACCACTGCACAGCTTTCAGCTGGTCTGTTACTGAACTAAAAGCACTGACACAGCTCTCAGAGAACAGGCTGTTAGTGACATAAAAAGGACCTGCAAGCCCACCTCATATCAACATGGCTCATCATGAGAGTTTGTATGTCTTTACATTGATAGACTGCATAAATAGATGGTTGCCCTAAGCCCAATACATAGAGTAACAGAGAGAAAGGCAGAGAAAGAGGTGCAAAGAATTAAGAACATGATGGGGAAAATTGGCTGGTTTGATACCTATTTTTAGTTGCATTGAGAAAAGAACTGAAAAAATAAAAAAAGGCAGTTTCATACACAGGGTAAGTCCAATGTGAGCATTACCCAAGAACTGTAGAAATCAATGCTAATATAGCAAAATGTCATGAGAAGATACAGGCCTTGGTTTATTTCCTGAGCCAAGTATAATGCAGGGGCTTCCAGAAAAGACTTAGTCAGAAAAATTTTCATAGTGCTTGGCTGTTCATGAAAATATATGTTAGAATTAACTCAGACTTTTCATAGAAATAACGTTTTAAAAAAAGGAAGAAAACTGAGGAAGCAGATAATATTTGCTGACATTCAGCCAACATAGAAAGAGGCAAACTACAAAAGTGTCAGTGTTTTCCTGCATTTCCCTGAAAAAGGGTAAGAAAGAAATACCTGTCTTTGAGTTTTCCCACATATAAAATATTGTTGAAAATTCAACCTGTATGTTCACAATTTGAGTGGCAGTGGGAGAAGGACAAAAAAAGTTTATTTTGCACGGCACCATAAAACCAGGCCAAAAAAGTGCATTATTAAAGAACAAGCATTAAATTAATGGAATATCTCATATTATCCCAAGCCTTCCTTCTTCAGTTCTAAGCAGCAATCCCAAACCAATGGTTTGCTGTTAAAGTCACCAGACCACATTCTGTGGTTCCATTTTTTTCTCTAATTAGACTGATGTAATAGGCCATGGCTTCCCATGCAGGAAAGCAAA
>BJBW01016525.1:0-11922 GCA_004320125.1 Scolopax mira
AGTCTGTTCACAAAGGCCAGCAATGACAGAACAAGGGCTAATGGGTTTAAACTGGAGAAGAGCAGATTTAGATTAGACATTAGGAATGAGTTCTTTACTACGAGGGTGGTGGAGCACTGGAACAGGTTGCCCAGGAAGGTGGTTGAGGCCCCTTTTCTGGAGACACTCAAGGTGAGGTTCAATGAGGCCCTGGGCGACCTGGTCTAGTTGGGGGTGTCCCTGTGACTTGCAGGGGGGTCAGACTAGATGACCTTTGAAGGTACCTTCCAGCCCAGATGATTCTATGATTCTAAAATATTAAAAAGATGCACTTCTGAGTAGACTTATTTGTATAGGCAATGTATTGCATTAATTAAGCTTTTTGAGGCAAAAAATTTTTGAGCATGGTAGAAAAAACCAGAAAATTAATGCTGAGGCAGAAACAGAATAGAGCCATCTGCCTGCTTAGTGTTGTGAAATGGGCACTTAGGCAGTTAAATAGAAGAAAAGAATTTAAATTTTTTACTGGAACTTTAACACTTTGTAATAGGTTGTTTCCCTGAGTTCCACTGGGAGTGATAATTTTTAGTACTTTTTTACAGTGCTGAAAATAATACATAAGAAAATTTGTATGTAGGTGTCTCCTCTATTCTTCTTTAGATAGTCAACTTCTATTTATAGGAAAAATAAAGGGGGGAAATCAAAGTAATTCATAGAATACCAAAGATGTGCCCCAGTTCCAGCTCTATTAAAAACATATGGGCTTGAATCATATGACTCATAGGAAATCAAATGGGAAAGGAGAAAATAATAAAAAAAAAACCCTAAATATTATTTCTACCAAATATTTCTACCAAGAACCAATTAAATAATTATTCCTTCAGACAGAAAATACCATGATGGTTCATGCATTTCATATAGGAGAAGTAATTATCATTCTAAGACAAATCAGTGCTATTTCTTTAATCGCAAATGTTTATGATGTCTCTCAAATGTTTATGTCTCTCAAAAAGTACCTATGAGAACTAAGCACTTCTTAAGATCCATAATCATTACTCCGTGCCATTACTTCCAGCTTAGGGACTCCACAGTAATTGTGGCATAACCCAGATCATGACTAGATGTGTAAAAATCTGCCACATCACCTACCTCTAGAATTCTGCAACAGCAGAAATCTGTATGTAAGATAGTTATCCAAACTGTCTTTATAGTCAGAGAAGAGTAAGAGCACTTCTAGCGGGTGATTAATCTAGCCTGTTTTAGATGTCAGCCTTGGGAGAAGATGAATCACACTTTGGAAGTGCTTCTTTCTTTCTTTTGACCAAAAAGGGAGTTTAGATAATTAGTTCAGATGTGGATGTCTCCACTATAAATGCACAAAGTTTGGGGAGAAAAATCCCATCCCTAGTCTGGTAATTAATCCTATCTCCCTTTTTGAATTGTCCCATTAAATCAATGGTAAATAACAAAACAAACAAACAAACAAAAGCAGATCCTTTATTTCTGCAGAATTTACAGGAGCTATAAAATCTTTGATTAAATGTAAAAAGTTCCAGGAAGTAGGGGGGAAAAATGCCTATGTACATTTGCAGGGAAACTGCAGGGAAATCATGGTAAGCAAACAAACAGTTCTATTGAAAGTGGAATTAATGAAGCTTAGGTTCCTATGGATTTGTGTTTCATGGTTGATTTATTTTGTAAGTGAATTTTAATAAGGCTGCTGTTGAAACTCACTTCTTATTAGGTGTCAGAAACACTGCAGAGGCAAGAACTCTTATGACTACCTCAACTAGAGGAAAAGCTTCATTGAGAAGATATGCATTATTGAAACTGGAGCAGTTATAAAGGAAAGACCTCCTGTCTGAAAAGTTGATTCCCTGGTATCTAGCAAGAGACACGTGCTTTCCCCTGTGCTTTGGCTTTCTTCAGGAATTGGTAGGATCTCTCCTCCTTACCTGGAAAATTATTAACATGAAATGCATAGGCATTTTGAGGCTTCTCTTGATTTGTCAATCTAACCAAAATTTACCAGCAAGTATTTGTCAGAAGTTATAGGGGTAAACTAACAAACAGAACCAGGGTTTTGCACAGATATACCCGTGTCTTTGCATGGGAAATGCAAGGAAGCATTTTGTTTAGGATATTCTTAAGATCCTTTCAGAAATCTTAATTGCTGAGGACTTCAGTTTTACATCTTATTTGAAAGAGAGCCCCTCTAGTTATTTTATGTCCCCCCAATACCATGCAGAGACCATTAGTGCAGCACTAACAAAGCAAAGTGCCACCTGCTGCTCTTTAGATGTCTCATATCAAATGACCTGACCCAGGACATTTATCCAGGAAAGTATTTAACCACTTGATTTCACAAAGGTCTGGGGAAAAATATATTTCTCTCAGTATCACTGTTCTCAGACTAAACTAGTTTTTCAGACCAGCTTCCGTCCTTTCTGTTCATGAGCATTCTGACGTGTATTTGGGGTTTGGTTTTTTTAATGTTTGTCAACTATTTTCATAACATCTCATTTCTTTAACTGCTAGAGTAAAGAAATGGATCCATTTTGTCATGGTTTATTCAATGTTTCTGAGAAAACAAGCGGAATGTGTTTTTCTCTTCACAGCTCCTTGTTCTCCCATTTCTTAATCAGGAAAATGACATGTGGTAGCTGTGATAGTCTAATTACTGGAATAAATTTGGGACGAAGCTGTTACTCCATGCTGCAACTCTCAGCCTTTGTCAGACTCTGTGACAGCCTACATGATAAACACCAAACCACAGGAAATTTCAGGCATCAGTGTGTCTAGGTGTTTTCACTACATGCTTCACCAAGGTAGCAGAGCACTTAGACTGAAGTAGCAGTGCGAGGAGCAGCTTAGAGATTCATGCATTAGGCAAATTGCTTTCTCATGATGCATGTAGCTGAAAAAAATTTTTAATAAGGATGAAGTCTGAGTCCTGCAAAAACAGGAAAGGTACTGGCAAAGTAAACAATTGCTCTTGAAGCTATACCACTATAAAATGTTACAAATACCACACTATGTAAAAGCGGTGTGTAAGAGATCTGCATTATTATAAATGTTCAGGAACTGAAATCAATTTCAACAAATCAAACTCTTTGTGGTCTAAACCCTCTTAGCTGTAATGATCCTTACTTATTCCACATCAATCAAAACAGAAAAAGTATAAAACTGGAAAACAAGTGCATATAAGCTGAAGAGAGAAATACCTTCTCTATGTGCAGCCTACAAGCTACAATTTCGTCTCTCTTTTCCTTCATTGGGACAATATTGTTTTTATATCAATGTAAAAACCAGTAAAGAATTATTTTTTTTTTCCTAGATTTGTTATGGACTATTATGTTTGTTCTGGAATTTATTTTGTGTTCTTTCTTCAGAGTTCATTAACCACCGCTTTCTTTGACACCAGAATCCTGTGATTTTTGTTTCCACTGAAATCCTTATAATAGAATTTACTGAAATGTTATTACTAGATTCTTGGTTTTACGGACCAAGACTGGCACCTTCTGGTGAAAGAATTTAAATTCACTACAGAAATATCCTTAACCGTATCCTAACAGACTGTGCTTTTAACAAGATGTTATTTAGACATATTCTGGTATCCTAGATTTGATTTACCTCTGACTTAAAACTTATAAATTCATGGTATTTCACGATACATGTACATGAGTAGATATACACATAGCTACATGAGGATTTATCTGAAAGTTTATCGGTTTACTAATTAATGGTCCTCAAAGTAAACAAATGATTTTGTATAATTTGATTTTTGACTATGACACTAGCAAGCTCTCTAGTGTGCTAGATATTGGTAAAACATGATGAAAGCTATTTGAGCTTCAACAATAGAAATGGGATTTAGTTTGAAAAATGCAGTTTCTGAAAAAATTTATTTATTTCAGGAATTTTACATTATGTTCTGTGACACTACAGAAATCTACTAAGCTGGATTGCTGATTATTTTTATAAGCAGGGAGTAAATAAGCAGAACACATTGTACATGCATTTGGGTTTTGTTTGTTTGAATTGATGTCACAATTAGAGATGCTTCTGCTGCAGGCTCTCAGTTACCAGCAGATCCTGATATAAACCTTGGTATTTTGCTGTCCATACAAGAATAACCCATTAAATCTCCATGACAGCAAACAGAAACACTTCTGTGGAGTTATTTTTGATGGATTTTTAAATATATAAGCTATAAATGTCACAATGAGGGAAAGAATAAACTTTTCTTGGTTTGGGGTCAGGCAGTCTAGCTTTTGTTTTCCATAGCCATTGAAAATGGGAGCAAGAGACGGATCTAGTCTCCTTGAAAAGTTGTACTTGTTGTTTAGAAGGAGCTTTCTAACATTTCAGGCAGAGATTGATTTGTATCCTCTAATCAACCCCTACTGCACAAAGGCAGGAGATGATTTGCATTAAAAATGGAAAGCGTCTGGGGAATGTTTAAAGCATCCTGGAGTATATTTAATTCCTCCCTGATGTTTTATTTTTGTGGGACTGATATTCCTGCATGACCTAGCATGTTGGAAAAGATGTCTAGGTTATGTCTATTCATTAATTTGCCAACCAAAATTAAGAATTTTTTTGTCAATCATAGACTTAATTTAGTACTAGTAAATTTATGAAAGTAAATAATATGGCTGTGTAAGATAGCAGCCATTGGACCTGCCTTATTGTGTTTATTCTAACCTGATATTCCTAAACTGGTAGAAATTTAGGTTTTGTCTCTTCTGCAAGCACCAGCATCAGCCACTCACCTTAAAGGTAGATTAACTCAGTTCTGAAAATTTGGTCACTCTCCAAAACCATTTCACTTTTATCCTACTTTTGTGACGATTTCATCTTTGTTTTTTAAGGCTTCATTCAGATAGTTACTTCTGTAGTTGAAAATGTTACCAAATCCACCAGATTCTTTCACATAAATCAAGGAACAGTCATCTCTTTGCAATTATCTTTGATGACTACAGACCCAGTTAAACAGTCTTGAAGATTCCATGTCCTATTTTCTTATCCCTTGACTCACCCAGTCCCATTAGATTTCTGTTGAGTTGCATCCCATGCTCACTTGTATGCTTGCTTACTCCTAACATCTCTTGAGTCTGTTACGCCTGCTCTCCACATCTCTTCCTAACCAGGTCAGAATAGAGAGATAAAGAAAACAGTAAAACAATTTGTAGTTTTTCAGTCTCTTTCAGACAGTACCTGGCTGGGTGCCATTCACATCAAGAATAACGCAACTTGCTGTCCTTGAAATAATAGCATAAAAGCTGCCAACCAGTTGTGCTTGACGGGACATTATCACTGGATAAATTGTTTTCCTACAGCAGCACAATTCACTTTTTAGTATTTACTGCAGATAACTACAATGGGAAGGTCGTGATAGTAAAAAAGAAGAATCTCATAGTTCTAATTTGAAATATTTAAATTTTAATAACATAAAAATTCTTGATAGAGATTATACCTTTGGTTACACTATATAATTTGATGTCAAGAAATCTATTAAAATCAAAACACATCTCTGGAGTTGATTAGCTGGGAGATAGCTTTGTCCACTCTCTTTTATACTGTTGTCTACATTTTTTATTATTTCTGTTATGAAAGCTTATGATCAACAACATTTATACAGTGGAACAGTACACAAAAATTATCATGATGTACCATCCTGACAGTAGTCAGTATTTGTTGTTCCTTTTCAGTGATTACAGATCCATCATTACAAAGAAGTTATCATTTTATTCTGAAAATATGACTCTGCACATCTTTTTATGTCTTATTAAGGGAACCTCTAAGACTTAAAAATAAATGTTTCCAGAAAGATTTGATGTTGTTAGAATGTGAAATAACAATAAGTGATCAGCTTTGTTTGCTGCCTAAACATTGTTTGAGATGTTATATATATATAATGTTATGGCATTATATAAATGCCATAATTTCCTGCAGCAAGCAAACGTTTGTCTCTATTTCTCTAAGCAAGTCGAAAACATTCACTGACAAGTTACTAAGCATTTTCCATATCCAATTAACAAAGTTTTTAACATTCATAATGGGGAAAATAGGGTGTTTTCAAGAGGAATATCTGTTTTGAAGGTTTCTTACAGTTAATGGACATGCCATACCATTCTGGCTGGCTAATTCCACAATTATTTTTTTAAATACTAAAGGAAAGAGGAGTTGCTCCAGATGTTTCCTCCTTAATTCTGCAGCAACACAGAACACAGGACATGTCATTATTACAGTGCCCATGCAACCATTCCAGATATCTAGAATGAGAAAAAAATATCATAGAATGGCCCTTCCAAGTAAAAGAGTAGTGAGGAGTGAAATGGGGGAAAACAGGGATCAGGAGGGACTTGCTGTTGTGAATTTTGATGTTACATAAACATTGGCGGCACTGAAGAACAAAGTTCCCTGTCTGTAAAAAAAACATAGCACAGGCAGCAGTAGCATATGTTTTTTACATGTTTCCTTAGAGACTATGCATACTGGGGAGAGTAGGAGAGCTATCCTTAAGGGAGGAAACATGTGCTAGTGAATGGGGCATGGGACTGCGAGACCAGAAATTGTTTCTCACTTGATATAATTTATTGCAGCTCCATTGTACCTCTTCTGTCTCTGTGGGACTACACAAATTTACAGTGGTTGAAAACTGATCCAAGAGACCTAGTTTTGTTCCTGGCAATACTTCTGAACTGCTGCATGTCAATTTGAATGGTTCGGCTTTCCATCTAACAGGAAGATATAGCATTGTTTTGCAAAATATGAAAAAGTATGAAAGGAACTGTGAGAGAAAGAGATTAGTATTGCTAGTCAAAGTAAATACATTCCACTCCGAACTGTGGGATCTGCCATTTTTGTTATCAAGGTAAACTTAGAGCCGCAAAGTGAACTCATACTTTCCTCACATAGTCTAATAGAAGCTCAATTACATCCCTTCCTTGGCCATGCCCAGTTGGTCTCTTCTCCATTCCTAGCACATTCCTAGCACCTTGTCCTATCCAGGCCAGAAATCTATCACAGAGTTTGGGGAAGGCTTTTATGAGTCATAAATAGGGAGTTTTGTGCATTTTCATGAATGAAATATCTTTTTTACAGTTGTTTACATTTGTGGGAAGCAGAACGGGTTTAATGGTTCGGCTAGTCCTCCTCCAAAACCATGTTTTTATTTTGCAAAGTACATCTTTATGACTCACAATCAGATGCCTTGCACATGACAGCTCTGTGACAGTTGTTAAAAAGTGATGAAATAAATTTCATTTAAATAGATCACAGTAAAGACTTTTGTAAACCCTGAATTAATTTTCTTACAGATAAGATATTTTATCTCTAAAAAATCTGTGTAAGGAATATCTGCCTCAGTGGAAAGATGAGGATATTCCATGCACAGAAACAAAGAATTTTCGTGTTGTTTTTCCATGCTTCTGCTGCTGAATTTAGAGTTGTTTTTATGACAAGAAAAACACAGAACAAAATAGATAGCTATCAAAATCTAAACAAAACCACTTTAGTTTAAAAAATAGACTCTGTGAATAGATTCTGATCAGCTTAATTACCTTTTAAAATTTTAAATTTTAAAATTTAATTTTTAAAATTTAAAATTTTAAAATTACCTTTTACAGAGGTAATTTTGCAGACTGACACAGAACAGTCACTTATTTATTCCAGTGTAATTTGTAATATAAACATGAATTATGTAACTCTTAAGCCATTCAATCTTTTGTTTGACATATTTTTCTCCATTCTATATATGCATTAACATTTTGTCCAATTTCATTTACATTTATCCTAGCTATACATATTCTATTTCCTCATTTGCGAGATCATTCCCAAGGAAAATAAATCTCTGTCAAGAACCATTCTTTGATTATACAGTCTAAATTTTTACTTTCATAATTTCATCCCTCTGTTCCTTCTTATAGCTCTTTTTATTATGCTATAAAATATGACTGTGTTCCTGATTGACTGCATCCTTTAGCAACAGGCTGCTAGCATGTTCCCTCCTATTTAACCAAGCTACAGTACTTAGTCTTTCTCATAAACTAGTCCCTCACCGCTACTATTGCCCATGGCTGAATGTTCCTGTGTCCATCTGCATTTTATGTCAATTTGGTGCCTTGGAATATGTCCATTAACAGAAATATTGTATGATGTGTATATATATGTATATATTGTAATATATATTACAATAGATACCAAAAGCATCTATTTTTAACATGTTCTAGTAATATTGCTCTGCCTTTAAAGATCAATATTCCTTGGATCTATACCTAATTTGATGGTCTCAATTGCTTCAGGAATTTTCCTGATGCTACTCTTCTTAGGTTCTCTGCATCTTAGATTATATTTTCCCCCAAAGCTACTAATTTGAGCCTCTCTACTTTTAATGCTTACTGACTCCGCATTTTCTGCTACTACTGATGCTTACATTGCCAAACACTATAACATCTCTATATTTTTAAAAATCTTTATTTGTTGTCTTTCTATCATTAATGAGATAACATCTACCACTCACTTAGTTGTCCTTATCTTCCATATTTGTGAAATTCTGTAGTGTGGCAGCAGGGGGATTGGAACTGGATGAAGTGTAAGGTCCCTTCCAACTGAAAGCATTCTATGATTCTGTAGTGCCATGATTTTGCAGTATTTATCCTATTAGGACCTCCTACATGTAATCAAAATTTAATTTTGTCAAAGATAGAAAAATCTACTAAAATACTTTATTTTGATTATTTATTGCATCTATTACTTTTATTGTATCCATGTTTGGTTTTAATTCTGTATTTTAAAAAGTCAGGTATAATTCGTCTCCAGATCTTTTCATTAAAACCCGTGTTGTTTATTCGGTGCAGACACATTTCTTTCCATGAGGTAGAAGGTCTGCGACTTCTGTTGGGAGGGGGTAACACTCCATGCCAACACAACATGCCAACAAGCAACCATATGTGCTATATCCAGATTCTTTTGGTATAAGGAATTAGCTTTAAGGTTTTCCTTAATTATTCACACTTAAGAACATCAAAGAACAAGATACAATTGTAAGCCAAATAAATATAAATAGAATATTTATTGATATGTTACTGATTTTCTATAATTTTTATACCATGGAATAATAACATAATAATCAATAATTGTCTAGTACATTGCAGAAGGGTGAGCTTCAAAAAAAAATTGAGTTGCACAGCAATTCCTGTAGATTAGATCATCTGGTCATTAATAGAGTTATTCTGAATTTCTGGATAGAGTTGGGCATTTTTACACAGTTTAGACTTTCAGACCTGTTCTGATGTAAAGAGGTTGTGAAAAGAATGTTCCCAACATCTGAAATCTGGAACAGGCAGAGAAAAGATTGGGGACATTTTGAAAAACTAAGTACCAACGCGTGATCTTATAATTAATATTGTCTATAGGAGTTTACTTGCTTATATTGTCAGCTGCAGAACTTATCTCTCATTCAGTGCCTATGAAAGTTGATGGGGACGTTTTTTGCTGGATAAGTCATACTGACTCCATGGAAATCGGTGGAGCCACGGCAGTTGATACCAGATACATATCACTTCAGTGAAAATACTCCACTTCTTATTGCAGCAGACTTCGGATCAATACCAGAGTTAATAAGTAAGCACATTACACTTAGAAAGAAATCTTATAATTAAACTAATTTATTTGATCGCATTAGAATTTATTGTCAATAATGATAATAAACATAATGAGCACACATCTTACTTCCCACTACTGGAATGTAGGTTACTTGCTGTTATTTGTAAGCTGTTGCTCTTGATCTCCAGGTCAAAAACTCAAGGGGGAAAAAGGTGATTCCTTGATTTAAATATTGAAATGATAATAAATGTTGCTCATTTCAGCAATTTTAGCTAGATAAACTACAGTATCAAATGAAACTGAAATTTGGATGAACTCCTTTGACTTGCTTAAGAAAGAACGGACCAAGTTCATATGAAAATCTAGCAACTGCTTTGCCAGTGTAATCAATCTGCTGCTCTGCCATGATAGTGCTCTACTTCTCAGACTTAGTAGTAAGTAGCAATGTAGCCTACAGCTATCTGCAAGAGAGTCAGTCACTTCAATTTAACTTTAAAAAAATCTGGCTGGCAGACAGGGAGCTGGTCTCCACAATGGTGATTTTATAACAAAATGCAAGTGTCAGGTAAAATTATATCTGGCATCTAGACTTCTACCACTTTATTCACCTAGTCAGCCAAATTGAAATATTACCTACAGTCCCTTTATTAGAGGTTATTCATCTGCAATACACAGTAATTTTTAATCTGTTTCATACAGTTTACAGCATTCTGCCTTGCTCTGTGATATTTCTGTGGTTTTAATTTCAAAAATTCTATTAAGAAATGTTTGTTCCATGTTCTTTTTATTTCTTTGTTACTTGCCTGGGTGATCAAGCTGCTCCTCATAAGCTCAGTCATAAACAAGCCCACAGCAGCTCTAACAAATTAGATGGTTGTTTGCTTTCCAGAGGACCAAAGGATTCCACCAGAGACAACAGGATGTACAGTATTAATGAAAGCAAATACATTTATCAGATAATACATATATTCTCAGCCTACAGTGGGTTTCATCTCACCAAATTTAGAAATCTGAAATTGTATATTGGAATCTAAGATGGTGGTCTTGAGTTCTTGAGTCCTTTTATAGTCAATAAAGAGAAACAGGCTTCTCACTAAAGAGAAATAGGCATGTCTGTGGTCATCTCATCCTAAGGGATTTCTGAAAATGCCAGATAATTTTCCACAACAGGTGTTTTCTTACGGTTCGGGTAGAGGGACATTGTTTGGTGTATTTGGAGAGCAGAAGACTGCAGTGACATCTTAAGAGTGATTTGTTATTCAGGAATAAATTTGAGAAGAAATTATGAAGAAGGGATTATAAAGTGTTAGGGGAGAAAAAGCTAAGAAACAAGAAATACCAAGAGCAAGAACATGTAATTGCCATGCTGCAATAGCATGCAATATAGAGTAAAAAAATATATATAAAGTATTCTCAGGGATGAACAAACACCAAAATGGTCTCAACATATATTCCCTCTACATTTTTGAATATTCAACAGAATAATAGGTCTTTTACAGACATCACAGAATCAAATTATTTCAGCAGTACAATAGAATACGCCAACCTTTCAATACTTGTCACTGACTTGTGTGAAACTGAGCTGTCTGAAGCCCTGCAGCAGCACTGAATCAATGGCAAAAAGCCTTAGTGAACAAAGCAGGCACAGCTGCCCTTACTGACACTCTCAGCTTTTTCCACCACCATTTCAATTCTTATCATCTTCACAACATGCACGTTGGGTCACATGCTGCTGGGTCACTTCTGCTGGGTTAACAAGTGCTCTTTACCTCTCTCCTGTCTGTATAGACATTCAAAAGAATATATCAGAGGAACTGACAGACCAATGACCTGGTCAACAGCTGAAAGAACATTCACAGTTTTCCCAACAGGAACTTTTTGAAGAAGCAATAAAGAAAGAAAAAGCAAAAAGATCTGACATGTCCCAGCTCCATATACAGTAGCAAGAATAGCTCTAATTAAAAAATTAAAAATAAAAGCCGTATATGTCTTGACTTAGGTACAACTCTCATTGTTGTACTGTCCCCCTGCTCTGCTCAGGGGCAAAAGGCAGAGAAGTAGGGAGTGAAGTTGAGCCCAGAAAGAAGTGAGGAGTGGGTGGAAGGTGTTTTAAGATTTGTTCTTATTTCTTATTATCTTACTCTGATTTGATTGGCAATAAAATTATTTTCCCCAAGTCAAGCTTGTTTTGCCCGTAATGATAACTGCTGAGTAATCTCCCTGTCTTCATCTTGATCCATGAGCCTTTGGTCATATTTTCTTCCCCTGTCCAGTTGAGGAGGGGAGTGTGTCGTGGTTTTGACCGAATCGACCAACCAGAATGACAGATGG
>BJBW01016528.1:0-14283 GCA_004320125.1 Scolopax mira
TTCCAAGGCCAGAGATTCATGGGGGGCGGACCTAGCAGTTCGGTGACACAAAAACTGCCCCAACATTTGCAGTCCTTCAATCAGTGAGGACAACAAACGAATTTCCAGCATCACCTGAACCTAAACCAAGCAGCATCAAATTCAATGCTGTCAATACATGTAGAAGCCTGGGAAAGTAATTTATAGCTTCAGAAAATGTTTGTACCCTCTCAGGGTAAATCATGTCCACTTTTTGTGGGAGGATAATCAGATTAAACAGGTGAGAGATATTTAGCATAATTTTAAAAGGTCAGCTGTGAATTCTAGTCACAATGTAGCTTAAAAAGTGAAAAAATCAAGGTTTTTAAGATTGGGAATTGCCACGTGTCTGAAAAAGTACCCCTGACTATGAAATACAGCTTATATTTAGAGTCTTAATTGTTTTATTTACTACTGAATTTACAGCACACCCAGATATTTAGCCAACTACTTATAAAACATATTTAATACTTGGAGGCACTCAGTACAACTATAAAATTATTTTTAAGGGCATGCAAACATAGTGTGTTAACAGCATTACATGCACTCAAGTTCCCCCTGGAAAAAAACCAAACCAACCCCCATTTTCTGAGTAGATTCTATTGTCTCATCCTGAGTTTTGTAGATGGGCTACACAGCTCAAACTGGTTGACTTCCCGGCACTTGATGGGAACCACTTAAAAGGATAAACTTAAAGAGATCAATAGCCCTTACATACTATAAGTGATGTAACACCAAGTACTCTGGGGCTGTTAAAAATTCTGTGATAATTTCTGACTGCTCAGAAATTAAACAAGGCCGGGCGGGGGGGGAGGGAACCACCCCACATGATGCTTGTAGGGTCTTATTCCCATTTCTTTGTGTGGAGGATTTGTCTGCAGAGCTGGGAGGTGATAATAATCTTTCAGGCAGGTTTTCCTCTAGTCTTATTCCTGATTTATACTAGTAGCAAATAAAACAGTATCAGACGGAAAGTCTGTTTGCAGGCAGAGATGAGAAGAGGCGCCGGGGAGAGAGGCACCCGGTTGTGTGTTATCCATTTATGAAAATGGGAAATCCAGAGGCAAACATGCTCAGCAGTCCCTCGGTGCAGATAATTGAAAATGAGCACTGAAAGCATGTGTTCCTGTTTCATGCTCCAAGGGTTAATAGTCTTCTGGGGCACTTAAGATGAAGCTCCTTTGAGAGTCCACATGATATCTCCTGCCTATCCCTCTACCATTACTTTGTGTCTCCTTTCAGTAAATTCTTATTATTTAGAACAGAGTGGTGTTTTTTTCTCTGGCAAAACCTATGCTGGCTCACCCTTTGCATATTATATTCATCAAGAGGCTCTAGAGCTTTCCCTAAGGATCTTTGCTGCTGTTTTTCCTGGTATTATGAGGAGGGACTGGGAGTCCTGGGAGAACCATTAGTTCCTTTTGAAAGGATTGATATGGACCTGGCCTTCTTCCAGTCCCTCCACTCTAGAAACTGTAATTTATCATTAAAAAGCATATATTATTGTTGTTAGCAGTTTGTCTACTCCGTGCTCAGTTCCTTCAGCTTTTCTGGATGGGTGCCATGGAAACGTGAACAATTTATTACAGTACGGTGGTTGGGGTTGAATGGGCACCTCTTTGTCACTATCTGCACATCTCCATCCACTCTGCGTGTGGCACAGAGCAACCCAGCCCAGGAGGGATGGTAGGATCCAGCACCGCCTGCTGTAGGTGTGTTGTGTTTCCGACCTGGAAGCAGTAAAGGCAAGAGACACGTCTCCTCTTGCATGAACGTGCTCCTGCATTTGTGCATGAATCAGGGCTACTGAAAATTGTTACTCTTCACATCAGTCATTTTGCTGTCACACTGAGGAGAAGGCAGTGCCCCATGTCTTTTCTATAAAGCTGATGTATAAGGCCGGGTCTTAAACTTGTTTTGCATCATCTAAACAACTCCTGCTTCTTTGCTTTGAGGCACTTCTTGCTGTCCTATTGGCACGGTGTCGTGGTTTGAGGGGGAATAGAAATAAGAACAGAGAGACTGAAGACTCAACAGCTTGTTTTCATTGAACCTCCCTCCCCTTCTTCACTGATGTTTATAGGGTTTTTTTCCAGTTGCTTCAGATAGTTTCTTCAATTCACTAGAAATGTCTCAACGGGGAAAAAAAATGCAATAGAATAAGTAATGACTCTTTATTGCCCTATTACATATAGGAATGCTACATGTGCTACACTAACAAATTCCTAAACCAGAATAATGCAACCAGCCTGTTGCTATCTCACACCTGCCTGCACCTATGGACACACATAATGCTGCCTTATGCTAACAGCAGGCTGGCCAAATAATACAGGACAGCAACCTTTCTCTCCTGAGATTGTTTTGCTGGTGCAGACACCAAGACAGACATTTAACGAGAAGATGCAGATCCCTGAGGCTGAACATAAAATATTTATATGAAGAGACAGTGGACCAATAAATTTCAGTTACAAATGTTTACAGCTGAAGGTAGTAATAAATAACCTTCCAAAAGTAATATTTTAATTTGCACTTATTGTACTTGTACTACACATTATATTTTCAGGAAACAATAATAATTATAGCAGCACATGGAATTAGCTCATGTTTAATGAATGATTACCCAGTTTAGTTGTGATCATTATAACATCAGGACACAATTAAAACTGTGAAATGTTGTTTATCCAAGAGAGAGCTGGAACTGTTTCTCCATGGCTACCATTTATATGTCCAACCAATGCATAATCTGTTCATGAAATTGTGACAGATGTGGTTACACTTTAATAAATTTGTCAGACAGCTGCTAGTTCTTGAATTTCCAGTCATCTAACTTCAGCTGTGCAGGCTTCACATGGTGTTTGGCAACAGACAGTTAAAACCAGGAGAAAATTTTCTCTTCAGGGAGCTTAATGGCAATCTCCTCCAGATCTGCAAGAACTGAGGTTCAGATCATTGTAGGATGTTCTCCTCCTTCCCCTCTTGCACATTGACTGTACCCAGTGTGTCTGCTTTCTCCTCATTCCTTAGGAAAATACTGTCGTCGTCTTCTTTAACCTGTGTGTCTCTTGTAGGGCAAGGTATAGCTTTGTTTCAGTCTGTCATCTCACTATTAAATGCTTAGGATGGTTTTTAAAGAGAAATACCTTATCTGGTGACAAAGATGTAAATGACATCTCTGTTGGGTTGACCCAGCCTTCTCTGGAGCAGGTGGAGTGGTTTATGCTACATAAAAATGAATCATCTTGGTGTGAGTCAAGCACCCGCTTATAAATCTGGTTGTCTACCTCATAATCTAGGAACTGCAGCTGTCCTGTGGCCAGGACAAGTAAGCTCTTTCCAGAAGGGGAGAGCTCTTGGGTTGTCCATCTGACCCATCAGCCTCAGACAGGGAGGCAAGAGTTGTCAATAACTCTATATTGACTTTGTGTGCAGGTTGGAGAAGTCTTATCTAACCTGAACGTCTAGCAGATGGGCTTCACCTTTCATTAGGGATGGCAACTGTACAAAACTATTAAGCACAGGCCTTAGGCTCCTGTGGGCAGTACAAAGGGAGGGAGAGGTATCTACTAAGGATAAGGGAGGTGATTCTGCCCCTCTATTCTACTCTCATTAGAACCACACCTGGAGTACTGTGTCCAGCTCTGGGGTTCTCAACACAGGAAGGACATGGACCTCTTGGAACAGGTCCAGCAGAGGGCCACAAAAATGATCAGGGGCATGGAACACCTCTCCTGTGAGGACAGGCTGAGAAAGTTAGGATTTTTCAGCCTGGAAAATAGAAGACTCCAGGGAGACTTTATAGCAACCTTCCAATATCTGAAGGGAGCTACAGGAGATCTGGAGAGGGGAGATTTAGATTAGATACTAGAAAGAAATTCTTTCCTGTGAGGCACTGGAACAGGTTGCCCAGAGAAGTTGTGAATGTCCCATCCCTGTAAAGGCTCAAGGCCAGGCTGGATGGGGCTTTGAGCAACCTGGTCTGGTGGGAGGTCTCCCTGCCCATGGCAGGGGAGTTGGAACTGGATGACCTTTAAGGTCCCTTCCAACTCTAACTATTCTATGATTCCATGATTTACCCTATCCTTGTCCTAGGGTGTCATGAGTCTTCTCCTAGGGAGGCTTATTGCTTGGTGTGGACTGTAGACAGTGGTGTACAATGGTCTCCGACTGATCAGCTTTCACTAGACAGGCAGCTCTTGGGTGGCTAAATATGGTGAGATGACATCTGTCTTTTCTAATGTTTTTTATATCCTCTGGGTGTCTCCTGTGTAGTTGCACAGTGTGATAATTTTTCCTGTCTTTTTTTTTTTCAGTCTGTCTTTTTCTTTCTCCGGTGTCTGGCTGCCTTTATCTAGACCACATGTCTCTGTGGAGAAAAGACTGACTGTGGCAGGAAATACATTCTTAGCCTTTCCTGGAGAGGACATGACTTACTGCAAGGATAGACGGGAGCTATAGACGGGCTGAACCACAGTGCATGATGCCTCCAAAGCCCTCTGGATACAGGTCTCAGAAATGTCTTGTCCAATCTGGTGTTCAGGGTAGCCCTGGGTGCATGAAGACGTTTGAGAGGTGATGGTTTAGAAGTGAGGCACCTCTATAACTTCAAGGCACAAGTCTTTATAATAGTGCAGTGACTGTGCTGGTTTAAAGATAAAGGTGAAACAAGATCTGCAATCTCCAAGTAATATATTGAACTGACCATTGTAGCTAGCAGGAGAAAACAGAGAATCTTCAGGTCACGCAAGCCTGGAGTAGAAACTGCTTGTTACTAAAACTGGCAAAAATTTCAGTGCTAAATGCTAGCTGAGCTCAGTTTCTCCAAGTCTAGTTAGATATGCAGCAGGTTAGCCCATGTGATGGTCACAAAGAGATGAGAGTTATTGGTAGTATGGAAGAGGTGATTAGTCGGCTTTCTCCAGAGTGAGAGGTACTGGCAATTTATAATCAGCACAACTTTCTACTGGTTTTGCAGATAATAAATGTTATGTGTATTTCCCAGGTAATGCCTAGACCCACTTGGTGGCTGTTGGACTGCTGCGCTTGCTGCTCTTGAAATTGAGCATCAATGTGAAGGCTGTTTGAAGGCTGAAAAGGGGCAGTGGTGGGAAAATGGTCAGGTAGAGTTTACTTTTCTTACATCCTCCCTGGTCTAATGTGCTTGGTGAGCTGCCTTCTCCCTTCTTTCCCTTTTGCCATCCCTTTTCCCCTCCCCTTCCCCTTTTCTTTCTCAAGAGTATGGCAAAGCTGCCAAATTTCCCCCTCATACCTTGCATCTCCCCTAATAACTAGCTGAGATAAATTTAGCTGGGAAACCAAACCGGTTGTGTTGCCTTTTGGGGGAAAGTAACCAATTATAGGCTTTGATCTTGGCAACAACATTCGGAATGTGCAGGGAGACAGAAAAAGGAGATATGGGCAAATACCTGAACGCAGCTTCCATGACAGGTCTGCTTAGCAAGCGCTCCACCCAAGAGCCCTTTGGAGAGCTTTCAGCTACGTTATCTCAGGATTGGCCCTTAAATGGGCAGACGAAGACAGCAAAGGCAAGACTAAAAGTAATGACATGTCTGCTGAGGATGCACTATGTTTCCACGCTCCCCTCCACACTTCTGAACAAGCTCTATTATGAGGTTGTGACCCTCATACCCAGAAAGAGTATTTCAGGCATTTTTTTTCCCATTAACAAAAGCGGAAGGAATATTTCCCAAAGTTCTAGTGGGAGCTGGACCAAACTCTTAACACATGGACTGAGCTCTAACAATCCATGAAGCAGTTCTGCTGTCATCAGGGAACTGCTCTGGCTCTTAAAGCCGAGAGGGTGGTTGAATGTTTTGGTGTGTTGGGACCTTGGAGTAGATGGAGGAGCATGGGCTCTGCACCTGCCCTCACAAAATGTATCACTTCGGGCTCTCATTCCACAGCTCTACGGTAGCTTTGCACAGAAGAGCTAGACAGATGGAATAATGGGCAAATTTGGACAAAATGATGAAAATGTTAATACATATTAAGATTCCCATTAATAATTGAATTACCAATTCAATTATTGAAGAATAATTATTAATATTTATAGCATCCAGATTGGTGATGATAGATTAAATGTGATGGCATAATTTAACAAATATTTTTAAAATAAAACATTTAACAAATAACATTTCCACCATTTTTCCATCTCAAAAAAAAGCATGAAGGGATCATGAATATATGAAAACTTTACTGATTTTAAAACATGGTTTTGTATATTTTATTTTTATTATGGATTGCTTTGTTGTAGATTTTATCCTCAGGTTGTTTCCCAAAAAATTACTTCTCTAGTTTCTAAGGCAGAAAAAAACCTATGGCAAAATAAGCTTATAATAACAGCACTATAAATCTATGGTGTAAGTATAGTAGTAAGTAAATGCATAATAGGGCTCCATTTCTTTCAAATGATTTCTCTTGCTGAAGTCTCTACAACAGAAAGATTGATATATATAAAAACCATTTAGCACATATTAAACTGGGGAGTCAAAATATTACTTTAAAGTTTTCCAAGATAATAGCAATCCAAAATTATGTCAGAATCTCCTGAAAGGTTATGTGTCCCATATTTTGCATTATTCATTTTTCATTGCAAAAGTTTCTACATGACATCTTCCAGGGCAGTGGTACTGCAGTAAAATCTAAGATGTATATATACCAAAATGCAAAATTCCATTAAGAAAATTTCTGAAACAAAATAACAAGTGAAATTTGAAGTTTCTGCAAAATGTCAAATCTGTAAAGGCTTGTTTGGACTTCTTTGTCAACAATTATTTGCAAATATTTTTATCCCCAAAAGGTTTATTCTATGGGGAAAAAGGTTTTGGGGAAATAACTTCACCTGATCTTATGATAAGCCTGCCAAATTTTTTTATATTTGCTTGCCAAATTTTTAAGGCTCCTCTGTAGAAACTCTTTCAGCAGATGTTTGCTGTATGTGATATTATAATGTTTTCTTTAAAGTATTCAACCGTGTTTCATAGAAGGAAATTATTCTTTGACTTCCTTCACAATAACATCATGTCAAAAATAGACTTGAGATCTTGTTATTTATATTACTGAAGTACTGAATGACCTTGCTTGAGAACAGAGTGTTCTAGCATCAAATAGAGTACCAAATTACAGTGGGAGATGGTCTTTGCTCTGAAGAACTAATACTTGAGGTAAACAGGACAGACAAGGAGAAGACAAATGGAGCATCCTAAAATTGCCGCAGAGGAGTGCTGGAGTACAAGTGGCAAACTTAAGCCATTTTCCAAAGTATCTCACTGTTTTCTGTTCATTTCTCCCCATCCTTCCTCTCTGGCAGCCAGGATGGGTCTGGGATGTATTCCTGGTGACAAGAGGTAGAAAATTCCTTAGTTATTCTGAGAAATGAACTTATTAAGGAAGCAACTCGAGAAGTGCCCCAGGTTGTACCTTGTAACTCAGTTGAAGATGAACCGATAGGGAAGAGGATGACTAAATTTATTCATTCAGTGGGTGGACATTCCTGTCTTGCAAACCACGATGGCTGATCTATTATAAAAAGTTTGACTATTAAATTGCTATTCAGCAAATGCAAACTGAAACATCTCCTGTACATCTGAAATGATGCAAGGTGTGGGGGTCAAGCTTGCCTACCTGCCTATGAAATTGCTTTAGTTACTTCTTCATAGGCATGGCTAGGAGGTCATCTACCCTGAAGCTCAGAAAGGAGGCTGGGTTAGAGATTCATTTTATTTAAATATGTTTATTGTAGTTTATTTATTTGGGGGAAAAATATTAACTGAAAACGTGCAATTTTCTCACAGCATCAGAGTTAAGTGTCTAATGTTTTCATTAGTGCCCTTTTCAGGATGCATGTGCCACTCCATGGGAGTGCTCTGGACTTCAGTTTCTTCTGCCCTGGGGGATATCACAGATGTAATCTCTCTGCCATGAATTTACTGCAGAATATGTAGAGTTTGCAAATAATACTTCCTTGGCTAAAAGGCAAGGTGATGCTTCTTTAGCAGCCACTGTTCTTTGAACTTATCTGTGGGGTTTGTCAGCAAGCAAGCTCTCTTCAGGATTCTGCTTCCTCTGATATGTTGGAGGTTATTTCTTGGCATGAAGTAATTAGAGGCAAGGCAATTTTACAGCGGAAGGCATTGGGATGCTTGCTAATCACAGCCTTCTCCCTGCTCAAGTGCTGCACTTGCTGACAAACCCCTCCTTGCTGGAGGCAATTGTGTTTTCTGGGGCAAATCAGGTCACTGAGATCTGCAGGCTTCCTTGTGGCTAATGCAATAAGCGGGAGCTACAGGAGACATCTCTTCAGGACAGCACTAGTTCTGCATGAAAGTGGGCGCCCTGCGAGGTGGAGGTCGACATTAACTGTCCACCTGGCAGAGTTTGGGGATGGGAGCGGGTCTGGCAGGGTGTTCATTTGAAAATAGGTACTTGTGCTCATGCAAGCACAAAGAGGGAATAGCCAATATCTTCTCCAGAATGGGAGGCTTTGCCAGCAGATTTTGTGCTCCACTTGAAGGGAGTTGATCTTTCACAACATCCTGAGCACCCCTGGAGGGAAAGCAGAACCACACAAGGCTGTTGCACCTCCCACAGACAATGCTGATGTTTTTCAAACCATTGATCATTTTAGAAATGCCACTGAATGATCAGGATGGTGGCCTGAAGTCTTTTTACTAATGACTGCAAATATAAATGGAGAGTTTCATTATATAGGATATAAGAGAAGCCCAGATGTGACTCACTGAGTGTTTGAAAGGCCTGACTTCTTTAGCTTCCTCCACAATTCCTGAATCATGAGGGTCTTCCAAAACAGAAGCTTTTCTCACCTTGACATGCAGAGAAGTGACTGCTTCTTGTCTACAGCCACAGGACCAGGATGGGCCTGTGCCATGCAAAGAGCTTGTTTTCTGTTAGGTGTTTGTGTAGGGAGATATAATTTCTCCAAAGAGACAGCAGTTCCCTTCCTTACATTTGTCAACACAGCTGGAATCCATAATGTATTCTTTCTTTTTTTTTTTTTTTTTTTTTTTCTCCCCACCCCGCCACCTCCAAGTATTAGATTCCTGCACAGAAGATTCAAGTGGAGTCTGACTTGGTGGGATCACTCCAAATGATGTCATTTCAGGTTTTCCATGAAGAAGCCACTGGTTTTATCTTGCTTCTCTGCTCACGCTAAGGGGTGAGCTGTCTTTCAAGAAGTGCAGCCCCTCAAGGGCTGGTGGTCAAGGGCATATGCATGGCAAACCAGCTGTTTCCTTTGCCAGGAGGTATGCGGACAGAAGGAAATGGTAAGAGTGACATAGCAGGTCATAGTAGGTGACATAGCAGGTTTTCCTGCTTGTATCTATTCTTATTCTCAAAATTAAAATCTAGCATCTTTGCAGGAGGAACAATGCAGGACAGGAGCAGTGTCTTATCCTTTACTGGGGAAGTCATGCCCAGTGGGGAAAGAAGCAAAGAGAAAATGGGTTTCCTGAAGAAAAAAATGTCTTCCTGGCAGGTGGCTTGGCCAGCCAGTGAGGATTACAAACCTCCCTGGGAATCCTTTCTTTATGGCTAGTGAGAAGGTGATATTGCTAGTGACAGCACAGAAAGATTGGCTGAAATAAAATAAAGAGGTTTCCATGGTGATCCCTTCATATTGCAGTAAATTTCATCTTGCAGTCAACTGGGTTGTGTTTCTTCCCCTGGAGGAAGAGTCCTCAGCTACCCCTGTGTTATTAGTTACCACTGCTGCTAAGGAATTGCTGGCACACCCCGAGCCAAGCTGGCATCACGGACATCTCTGCAATGGCCTCATTAATTATCCCAAAGAGGTCGGACTGCCCAGGCAGCCTGCAGGTGATCAGAAATAGTCCTGCTTTCTGTTTAAAACTGTAAGTAGATGAAGCGTAGATACAGAGATATGGCTGTGGTTAAAGATAAGAAAGGAAAGAAGCAGGTTTATTCCCATCTTATAGTTAGGGAAAGAACCATATTCAAATCATTTAACTGCCCTCAAACCAGAGCCCAGCTGCTGTTAAAGGGGGGAATTGAATATGTAAACTCCACCATAGAAGATGCCCCTTTTCCTGAGGTTAATGCCAGGGAAGGCGCTGACTTACAGAGAGACCACTGGCAGGGAAGGGAAGGTCTTTGCACTAGTGTAACAAATGCTATATCACCCATGGGAGCGTAGCAAAGGGAAGAGACAAGGAGGTCCTCCCTGGCTGTATGCTGGGACAGGGGTGAAAACTGTTCCGGGAAAGAACGACCTTTCTTTTCAGGAGACAAGGAAACCCCTCCAGCTGTTATCGCAGATTACTCATCAGTTCCACGTCGTCGGCGTGATCTCTCCCTACGGTGCCGAAGAAATGAGCAGCTGCCAGACATGTCTTGCTGTGGGTAGGCTCGGCGATGAGCTTCCCAGCTCATTCCTGGGATCTCTCCATCTGCATCAGAATCCGAGAGTCACGAACACAGTGCTAGTCAAGCTTTAGCACCCGAAGCACGCTTACCAAGAAAAGCATTTCCCTGCGAAGGTGTGTCATTGAATGCAAATGAATACTGCCTTAGGATCATGTTAATTTGCGCTACATTATTTTCTGTCTGCTTAATGCGCTACGCCACCAAAAAGCCCCCTTGCTTTACTCATGGCCGCACACAAACCTCTCCTAATGGAGTGTCTTTGGGACCACTTATTTTGTATTATACACAATTCAAATAATATACTGGAGACTTGAAAAGCAAAGAGGGATGGGCAGGACGATACCCTTATTACTGCAATCTGTAATGGCTCAGGGTGTTCAGGGACTCTTGGGAGAGCAGGAAGAAGGTGCATGTGGATGAGCTGCTCTTAAACACCAAAATTGTTGTGGATGGCCACCAGCTCCAGCTGGGAACTCACCATGGAGAAGGATAAAATGAAGCCTCTGGAGGCCTTTTTCTTTTCTTTTTTGTTTTCCCAAGAAGTTAGTCTTTCTTCCAGAGTTTTGTGAAAGCTGAAATTTGTATCATTTGAAGTCATTGTGCCCCGACCTCATGCTGTCTGCTACCGTGGCTCTGCACAGCAGTCATGGTGGTCCAGGACATGATGATGAGGATCTGCTGGCCACCAAACCAGCTGGCTGGACAGGCTGAGGCACTCGGAGGTAATTACACTGGTCTGTGCTGGGACACATTACAACCAAACTCTTAAGATTAACATGCTGAGGTCTGTTTAGCCGCTTTTCAAGACAACCTTTCATCAGGTGAGGTACAGTTCGAGACAACCAGGAGTGGCACGTGTGCATTAACAGGATAAGTTTGCTTTTCAAATCCACCTTTGTATCTTCAGATTAGCTTTATTTGCTCAAGGATTTTGGAGGTAATGTGTGGGAATATTCATGCTCCTATTAGTTGAAATTTCTCCTTGTTTAACATCACACCAGCACCAGTCATCCAAGGCAAGGGCCTAAAGTGTGTATTTGGGGGATTAGAAATGCATTTTTTTTTTCTATGCTTTTAAGTAGGTCTCGAAGTTACCGATTCCATCGTGGGCAAGTCCCCACTGCACTCACTGCTGTAAGTACAGCTCAGGTAGGCCACAGGCTCCTGCTATTGGTGGCAGGAGTGCTGCTTAGCAGCACAAATGAAAAAACGCTGAGGACAGTTCATATAGTAAAGTTGTCCAAAGACACATGTGGAAGCGAGAAGGGGAGTCAGCAGGATTGCCATCATAGAATTCTGGAGGGCAGACTTTGGTCTTTTCCAAGAGTCTGCTTGACAGAGTCCCTAGAGGGTAGCCCTGAAGGGCAAAGGAGCCCAAGAAGGCTGGACGTTTTTCAAGAAGGAAGTCTTAAAAGCGCAGGAGCAGGCTGTCCCTGTGCGCAGGAAAGCGAGCCATCCGGGGAAAAGCCCAGCCTGGCTGAACAAAGAGATGGGGTCACTGCTCAGGGAAAGAAGGAGGGTTTATGGCCTTTGGAAAAAACTGTCAGGCCACTCAGGAAGATTATAAAGGTGTAGTAAAGTTATGTAGGGAAAAAATTAGAAAGGCCAAAGCCCAACTAGAACTTGACCTGGCCCTGGAAGTTAAAAACAATAAAAAGATTTTCTGTAAGTTTATTAATAGCAAGAGGAGGACTCGGGGGAGCCTCCATTCTCTATTGGATATGGGAGGTAACATAGTGACAGAGGAAAAGGAGAAGGCTGAGGTGCCGAATGCCTTCTTTGCCCCAGTCTTTAGTAATGGAGTAGGGTGTCCTCTGAGTACCCTGAGGTAGCAGATAAGGACAGGGAGCAGAATGAAGCCCCCATAATCCAAAGGGAAACAGCAAGGGACTTGCTCCAAATCCTCAACACAAACAAGTCTACAGGCCCAGATGGGATTCCCCCGAGGGTTCTGAGGAAGCTGGCAGAAATGCTTGTGGTGCCACTCTCCATCATTTACCAGCAGTCCTGGCAAACTGGGGAGGTCCCAACTGACTAGCATCTAGCAAATGTGATGCCCATCCACAAGAAGGGTAGGAAGGATTGAGGTTCAAGAAGGCCAAGTGCCAGACCTTGCCCTTGGGCCACAACAACCCTAGGCAGCGCTATAGGCTGGGGGCAGAGTGGCTGGAGCTGCCTGGCAGAAAAGGACCTGGGGGTGTTGGTCAACTGTCAGCTCAACATGAGCCAGCAGTGTGCCCAGGTGGCCAAGGAGGCCAATAGCATCCTGGCCTGGATCAGGAACAATGTGGTGAGTAGGACCCGAGAGGTGATCATCCTCCTGTACTGGGCAATGGTGAGGCTCCACCTTGAGTGCTGTGCCCAGTTTTGGGCCCCCTACAAGAAAGACATTGAGGAGCTGGAGCAAGCCCAGAGAAGGGCAACAAGGGTGAGGGGTTTGAAGAATAAGTCTTGTGAGGAGAGGCTGAGGGAGCTGGGGTTGTTAAGTCTGGAGAACAACTCCCTGAAAGGAGGGTGTAGAGAGGCAGGGGTCTGTCTTGTCTCCTAAGTCACAGGTGATAGAACAAGAGGAAATGGCTTCAAGTTGTTCCAGGGGAGGTTCAGGTTGGATATTAGGAAAAATTTCTTCACGGAAAGGGTTATCAAACATTGGAATGAACCGCCCAGGGAAGTGGTTGTGAGGCACCATCCCTGGAGGTATTCAAAAGATGAGCGGACACAGTGCTTGAGGATATGGTTTAGTGTTGGTTGATGGTGTGTGGTGGGTTTTTTTGGTTGTTGGTTTTTTTTTATGATTGGACTAGATGATCATAAAGGTCTCTTCCAACCTAGGAGGTTCTGTGATTCTATGTAAATATTAACTCCCATCACCACCTGTGTAGGGGTGCTTTTGCTCTGCTAGTACTGCTGATAGAGCACCCTTCAACTTTGTGCAAATTCAGGCATGCAAATTTCTGCTTCAGAACCCAACAGCAAGATAGCAGTGCAGTACATGGTCTTCTGGCTGTGAAGGCTAAACGGTTATGTCTTGCCGCTTGCTATTCTGAGTGACCCAGCACTAATGTGTTGGGGGAACAGAACCTGATTGTGTATACCGTCAAAGGTGGAGAGGGGGAAGAAAAAGGTCCCAAGCCATGTTATTTAGTTGCCTGCCTGTGCCAGAGGAGCCTTGTGATGTTTTCCCACTAGCCCATTTTATTTTTAGCAGAATGGTTTTTTTAATATATTTCTTTATTTAAAGCAGAAAAAACCTCCTTTCAGTAGGAATTTTTGCCTCAGACCCATATCTGCTCCATGTCCAAATTTCACAGGACGGCCTAACAACCTCAGCATGTTCCACCTTGTAAACCGGGGATTTTCAGTCAAAGACCACAGGCAGATTCAGAGAGGAGTCAAAGGGTGGTCAAAGTGTAGGAGGAGGGGAAGAGAACCATTCATAGCATATTAGAATACATTGAAATTGTACAAAATTATGAGTTCTAATCTCAAAACTATCTTTGGTACCTGGCAAAAAAAAAAAAAGCTTCAGCTTTGTCACCAGGATAGAGATAGTAGAGCAGAAGAATCTGAGATTAAAAGGATTGGGTATTGCGACAGAGGAGAAATTGGACACAATATAAATCATAGAATCATAGAATCATCTGGGCTGGAAGGGACCTTCAAAGGTCATCTAGTCCGACCCCCCTGCAGTCACAGGGACACCTCCAACTAGACCAGGTTGCCCAGGGCTTCGTCGAGCCTCACTTTGAATGTCTCCAGGAAGGGGCCTCAACCACCTCCCTGGGCAACCTGTTTCAGTGCTCTACCACCCTCATTGGAAAGAACTTTTTCCTAATGTCTAAT
>BJBW01016531.1:478-15297 GCA_004320125.1 Scolopax mira
CAACTGGTTTTTAGCATGAGAGTAGCTCTTTAGGGGCATTACAACACTACCACAGTTATTTGGAAAGCCCTAAAGTGAGGTGTAAAAGCAGACGGTGTAAACAAGTTGTGTGGCTTTTAGACACCCATCTTACAAGCAGCTCTGCAGAAATGAGCTTGGCTGTGGCTGCTTGCAGGACTCTGGCTTCAGCTACCAAGGTGGTAAATTCCTTAAGATTTCAAAATTAACTACACGAATAAAGAAACGGAGTGGAAGCTTTTCTAATTACTGCCTCGCTTGAGGGCTTCTGGCAGCCTGCACCCAAGCTACTTCAGACTGTCGGCTAAGCATTAAGCACTTTTCCCCTTCCCACAGCACCAGATCCCAGCAGCACCTTCCCACGTGAGCCAGGGCAAGAGCCAGGGCAAGAGCCAGGCAGCGCTCGGCTGTGGACCAGCAAAACATGAGTAGGTGCCTACAGGCAGTGTGGCCAACATCTCCACAGCCCTTAACACCAAAAATTTCCAGGCCTTCCCTGGAAAGGGAAGGCTCCTACTCCAAAAGCAGAAGTGACAAGCACAAAGGAGCCTGTTGAATCGACATGCAGGGTTGCCCAAGACCTGCTGGACGTTTGGAGCAAGGAGAGCACGTGGCCACGGGGGAGCTTCCCATTTTAGACTTGCCATGCTGGGTAATGGACCCTTCTTGTAGGCATTTTAATGACTTCAGAGAAGTGTTCAGAAGGAAGCCTCTTGCAGTGGCTGCGACTCTGCTGGGATTACAGCTGGGTGGTGGGGTCCTCTAGCTGCAGGAGATGTGTTGCAAACACTCCAGAACGAACTGCCTGTGGGCTATACCAAGTCTGCAGCTTGCAGAGGAGAAAACAGCAAAAAATGCGATCGCCCTGGCTCTAGAGCAGGCTCCGGTACCTTCAAAGGTGCCTCCCTGGCATGGATAAGGTTACCCAGGTGGTTTCAGATCAAGGAGCCACAGAGCAGAAGAGTATGGAGGGGGGATCTAGATCACAGTGAGTCTGGGGCAAAGCTGGATGCTTGAGAGAGATGGCTATGAGGTAGATCCATGATCCAGGGGCATCTGGAGAAAGGTTTGCTCTCAAGCCTCAAGAAACTGGGGGTAGGGAGAGGATGCTAGGAGACGAATGGAAAGAAACGTGGAGTGTCTGGGTGCTTAAAAGGAACATCATCATGCTGGCAAAAGCAAGCACTAAACGTTAGGAGATGAGGTAGTTATGTCATTTGCTTAATTCAGGTCAAGAACAAGCCTAGGGATAAAGCCAGGGCTGATGACAGGGGTGTTTCGTTGTGTGTTCCCTTACAGAAGATGGAACATGAGCTGGGACGAAGAAGAAAAGGGTCTTGTATGGCTAAAGCAGCTCCCAAGGAGAGATGGCCTGTATGGACATTGAGATGCCCACTTAAACCAAGGTCAGCCCAGCAAGGAAACCTTTGTGCAATGCTGAGATGGAGCAGCACGAGTGGCATCTGGAGTCAGAAGGAGCTGCTCTCTGAACAAAGAATGTGCCACAGGATACCACATGTCAGGGGAAAAAGCAGGCCCGTGTCAGCTCTAATTGGCCCCTAAAATGACAAGTTATTCTGCTGTATTTAATCTCTCCGGGCTTTGTTTCCCCACCTTTAAAACATCCCTTCATCTCACAGAGGTTTGGGGAAAATTAATTAATTGTTCATCAACTGCTCAGCTACAATAGCAATGAGATCGGCAGAGGTTCAAGAGGAAATTAATAATTCTGCCTCTGTAACAGGACTTGAATAGAGCCTGGTAAATAAGGCAGAAGGGCACACACTGAACAATGAAGAAAAAACAAAATAATGAATAGCTGCTCATTAAATAAGCAAAGTCCATTCTGTGCACTAAGGGAGGCGGTGACCCTGTGGAGAAACCAGCATGGGATCCTGTAATTAAAGGCTGTATAATAATGCATAGACACCAGGGGGGCAAATTAAGGTTGCACAAGGAACCTTAACGTTGCTATTTTATAACTTTTCAGTGTTTGACTTTCAACCTTAACAATGCTCTTTTAATGCAGTTTTTAGGTGCGTAGTATCATATAGAGGTGGGGGCATCATACTTTCCTTTTCCAGTTCCAGCAGTGGGATGTCTATTCTCATTTATTCTGAGAAACATGCACTTACCAGCCATTAAAGGCTTAGAAAAATAATCAATTAAGAGTTGGTGTTCAAGTAAATTCATACCAGCTTTTTGAGCTGTGGGTTTGTTCCTTTTCTTTTTTTTATTCCAAAGTGCCATATTCAGTATTTTCTTAAGCCAAAGAATAATACATCCAACATAACACATATATACAGCAACCTTATTTAAAAATAAAATAAACCCTGCAAAGGGCTGGTCAGTATTTGTCAATACCACGTTTTACCAGTCAAAAAAACCAAGCAAACAAATAAAAGGGCTTTCTGATGATACTGAACAGCTCTGCAAAAATAAAGATTGCTTGTGGAAATGCTGGGGGTTTTAGCTGCAGGTTTCCCAGCCCATGGGCAACACAGCATTCCTAAGCACTCTGCCACCAAGCAACCACCCCAAAATCCCCAACACTGAGATACTTCCTCCCCGAGCTCAGAGCTGAGCAGCCCAGGAGAGAACAAAACAGCCCCACCACCAAGTTATGTCTTACCAAGCCCCACTGCCCCTGCTGCTCTCCATCCATCTCCTGGACTGCCAGTATCTCCAAGCAACCCAGCATCCAAAGAGCAGCTCCTGCCATCAGGTACCAGCCAGCAAGTTGGATCCCAACACGTTACCACAACCGCAAATTGCCATCATATAAAAGGTCCTGCTGGAACACTGCTGCTACTGCTGGCAGGCTTTACAGGAAAGCGAGGGTGAAATTACCTCCACCACCTCTGCAATTCCCTTCGTGGAAATTGGTGGTGTGATCACCTTAAAGATGTCCCTCCTCTGCTGGAGACACCCCACACATAAAACAGACAGAGAGGGAACAGCATATCAACCTTTCTTGCCCACCCTGGCAATTTGCAGCAGCCACCTCCTGACAGCAGAGCATTTAATGATGGGTTTTGATGAAGGCCACATGAGCATCGTCACATTGAAACTGTCACAGGTGCAAGCTTAATTCTCTGCTTTTCTCCTCCCACCTGACAAACCCCAGAGCCTTCCAACTTCAAACTGAGATGCCTGAACATCCCTTTCCAGGGCAGGAGAGCCAGAAAACAGCTCTGCATCCCAAGCAACCTTGGGGGAGATTCACAAGACAGCAAAGTTTGGCTGCTAAATCCATGCCCATCGACTTGCTGGTCTCATCTGAAAAATCTGAGGACTTCAGCTGGTAACTCCACAGGTTTGAGCTCAAAAGAGAAAACTCTGCTCTAACTGAGCTACAGCACAGCAGCTTAGACCCATGGCCTGCCTCCAGGCTCAGCTGGCCCATTACAAGGCAACTCAAACCCCAGTAGAATTGAAATCCAACTGCCAACCAAATTTAGTACCTATATTAGTGCATTATAGAGACACTACTGATAGTAAAACCAGATTCCTATTAATACTGACACAAAACAAAACGATGAATCCCACCAGTAAAAGTGAATGACTTTTTGGTGAAGTTCTGGGAGTGGGAAAAAATGAAAAGCACAAACCAAAACAGAGTTTTATCTAGAATATTGGAATTACTTAAATGGAAGTTTCCTATTTTGCTCATTTAAATCATGAGTCCGAGCAGCAACATGAATTATTACAATTCTCACCCACCTTCTGTGGGATAAGATGCAGCAAACAGAGGTTAAGCAACTTGATGAAACCACACTCAAATCACCAGCAAAGTCAGGGAAAACAAAGTTGGGGACAAATCAGTTCAAATCTCAGTTCTTGGCTTGAAAGAGACTTACAGGCCACACTTAGGATGACTTACAGCAGCCAATCTCCTCTGTGAACTTCCAAAAGCTATCACACCTGGAAGGCTGAAGGCATTTGCAAGCTCATTTCAGCTGCATTATATCCTTCAGAAACAAACATCTCCCACCTGTAAATAGACTCTTGAGAAGACTGACATTCTCCATCAGCCCCTAAACTTCAGGAACCTTCTCCACTGTGATTTATAGATAGATTTTTTTAGCAGGTTTGAGGCATGTAATCAATACCGTGGAGAGTACAAATCAGAAGAATTAGCTCCTCTGCCATCGTGCTAAACAGATGCTAAACAGTTAATCGTCTGCATTTGCTTGAAAAAAGCAACCTGAGCAAAAAGTCCCACTGGTCAGAGAAGAACACCTCTGGGAAACATGGCTTCATGCCCTAGGAGAGCTTTGGTCGTTAAAAATTGGCCCGAATCAACTGGGCTTTCACAGTAAGAATTAGAATAGAAACCTCTAACATTGAGTATGTGTAGCTTCCAGTTGCATGTTCCCATGCAAATCAAGGGAGTTTAGGTGACTAAAAAGTACCACTGTGGGCTTTTCCTGAAGCTTCCCCACAATGAAAATGTTCACCTTCTTCCTGTAAAAGTTCACCCCTAATGCAAATCAAATTGGATTGCAAACTTTCCAAGGAAAGTCCAGTCTCTCTGCGTGTGTTCTCTTACTGACCAAGCGATACAGGCCCCTTTTCTTAAGTTCTTCGTCCAGAGCTAGTTATCCTATTGCCCTATATTGATAATATCATCCTGCTTCTCCTCTTTACAAGTAAGTCTGCACATTTCAAAGAACATTTTACAAGATTGTAAAAATACTGGGCATGCTGGCAAGCACCAAGTGAATGCAGATTCAGATATTTAATTATACAGTCAATCGTGTCTGCAATTCAGACAGCAGCTCAGCTCTCACAACTTAATTACTTTAATTTCTGATTAATAGCTTGTGTTGTCGTAGGTAGTTTGACGTGCTGGAAAACAGTCAGAACTTATATTAGGAATGGATAGCCCTACTGCTAGTGAGGAAAAAAGTTAGGGCATCCTTGGAAATATTCAAAATCAGACTGGATAAGGCCCTGAGCAACGTGATCCAACTTTGAAATCAGCCTTGCTTTGAGTTGGGGGAAGCCAATATGGTGGGAGCTTTGGATCAGAGACCTCCCAAGATCCCTTCCCATATAAAGCGCTCTGTGATTCTGGATATAAATCATGAGACACAATACAAGCAAAGACTGTATCTTTCTTATACAACTTCGTAAGTCATGCCAGTCACCAACAATGTGTTGTGCCAGCTCAGCACATGTATCTGAAACTATCTTGGACAAAGACAGCATCTTTTATGATGCTCCAGAAGTGTCATCATTTCTTCAGAGGCATCTTGCATGGCTGGCTGAAGTGCATTTTTACCAGCCAGAGGCACAGACATTTCCTGGTTCCTTTGGTCTCAAAAAGCCAGATACAAACGTCACAACGCATTTTTCAATAACTACCAAGAGGAGGTGTTAAGTAATCAACTTTTATTCCTTTGACCACCCACATATCTTGGGCAGCTTAAAACGCCGGAGTTGACATTTGCTGTTCAGCTTTTCATTTCAAAAATGCACGAGGAACAGTGTAGGGCCCCATTAAAAAGAACAAACCCAGGAAAAATTGTGGCAAGCTTGCGAACCTGGCAGCTGATTTCACAGTACAGCCAAGGCACAGGGTGAAGCAAGAACTGTTAGGAATCATTAAATGCTCTTACCTGTCCTGCAAAAAGCCCACACACGCCAATAATACAAAGAATGTTAAATACAGCCGAGCCTACGATGGTTCCAACGCCTACATCTCCTTTTGTGATAAAAACACCTGAAAAACAAGTTCAAGGCAAGCTGTGTAAATTGGAAAGAGCAGAATTTTTCCACAAAAAATTGCAGACCTCACACCCCATTAATGAATCTAAAGGCACGTACCAGTTCTGCCACTTTTTCTCATGTTTAATAAGGCAACTTTTAGAGAAAGGTGCTATGGTGAATAAAGGTGGCAGAACTTGCTTTCTAAGGGGTCCTGGATAGCTTGTCTAATGAAAACCAAATACCTTAGACGTGTCTAAGTCACCAATCTCCTGGGTCTTGCAATCCAACATTATGGCAGTAGATATCATAAAAGACAGCAAGCTCTGGGGGAGGAGCTGGTGGGACACAGACCTTCTCGCTCTCTACAACTCCCTGAAAGGATGTTGTGCAAGGTGGGGGTTGGTCTCTTCTCCCCAGTAACAAGTGATAGAACAAAAGGAAATGGCCTCAAGTTTCACCAGGAGAGGTTTAGTTTGGATATTAGGAAAAATTTCATCACTGAAAGGGTTATCAAACATTGGAACTGGCTGCCCAGGGAAGTGGTTGAGCTGCCATCTCTGGAGGCATTTGAAAGATGTGTAGATATAGTGCTGAGGGACATAGTTTAGTGGCTTACTTGGTAATGCTAGGTTAATGGTTGGACTTGAGGATCTTAAAGGTCTCTTCCAACCTGCCTTCCTTCTTCCAGCCTTCCTTCTTCTATGATTCTATAACCCAAATCTGCAGGAAACTATCTCCCATAAGACACCCCCTTACCAGTGCTCTGCTCTTCCCCACATCCTCATCCCTACCGGCTTCAGTAGGCAAGCAGAAGCTGCCCAGCGACTACCTACTTGCAAGCTGAATGATGCCTCTCACAATGAGTTATGGAGCTACATTACAAACTCCTTTCAGAGCTCTTCTGTCAAATTTGGTTAAAATTGGCCAACGAGGTTAATGGTGAGGGATGATCTGACAGACACATGCATCATGGTACTGCACAAAATTCTTTCCTTAGGAAGCCAGCCTAAAAATAGCACTCCATCTCCTGCTAGCTGTCAGTCTGTTTAAATTCACCATTTGCTTCTAAAGTTCCAATAGTATTTAACTGGCCAGTGTAGTTTAGGTATTTTTTTCCACTTCGACCTTTTCTCAGAAACATAGTGCACAGAAGTGGTGACCCACCAAGTGACACTCGCTACCCAGTGGATTACACCACAGCAAGATAACGATCTGACCATTAGGGCTTCTCTAAGCTGCCTGAAGGAATTTGAGTTTTATTTTCACCCTGCTACTGTGCTATCCTTAACTGGAATGCAATCCCAACTTGGCCTAATTTAAGTTCCTATAGTTTGAGGCTTTGCTTGTGTACTTGGAACTCTCTGCAGAGCATGCAGCTTTGCGTGAATTAAATTGTGCTCTGCATCTGATAGCTGTGACTGAAATAGAAGTATCTCCTAGAGAGAGTACCTAAGCTGAGAATAATTCTCCTCGGTGATGGAGAGCCCACCTGCACCTCTCAACTGCTGCTCTGATGATCACCTACCAATAGAGATGTGGATGAGTAACACAGCAAGAACACCTTCCTCTTCTCCTCCCCACTCTGGCTTTCCCAGAGGGAAGTGGTGTTAAAAGACTAACCAGAGTGGAGGTGATGGCAGAGAACCTGCAGCTGAGGACACAAAGAGCTCACCTGGGTACCAACCCAAGAGGCTGGAGGGGCATCCTTTCCTGCTACATCCTAGAGATGGCACGGCAGACGGCGTGGGAGGGCGGAGAGGAGGAGGAGAAGGCTGCACATGTAGAGCTCAGCGCTGTGCCATTCAGCAAGGCAGATTCAGGGACAGTTAAGAAGAACTGCCAACTGGCCCGGGTTTGAGGGGGTCAGATCAAACCACTCCCAAGGCAGCCCTGCTATGGGATAATGGCACTTTTTCAGAGCTGCTTCCCCTAGCAAGGATTCCCCACAATTAGTCCACCTCGTGCCCACGAGGTAAGGGCCAGGCAATATAACAAATGCTATAGGCATCCCCATTTCAATTCCGAAAACCAGCCCGGGAAACGTGGAGGTTTCAAGAAGCAGCAGCAGGTTAATTACCTATGACAGATGTAAACAACTCGGGAGCAGAGCTTCCTGCTGCCATGAAAGTTGCCCCAGCCACATCTTCACTAAGATGCAAGCGCTGCAGAAAAACACATCAGAGTCATTGGTTACAACACTGAGAGGCTGAAAGAATTCAATCAGAAACGTTAATCTGTCCACCAAGAGCGGGAAACTGACAATATGTAAAAAAGTTTTATGTTTATTTGAAGTTTAAGTACATTGGAAAAAGTCATCACAGGTGTTGGCTACTTAAGCTGGCATATCCTTGTAGAGATGGCAGGTTGCAGCTGTGATAACCTTTAGATGGGAGAGAAAGAGCAATACTTTAGACAACAGCAAGGCAGTTTCATGAGTCACAGCTCTCAGTCTCCTCCATGACCCCAACAATACACACCTTATTTCATCTACTTTGGCCTGTAAAGGGCAGGGCTGGAGCTCAGGCTTGGTTCACCTCCAGTCGCCTTCCCTGCTATCGTTTCAGCCTTGGACATTTAATCCCTCTTCAACCCTTTTTATTTGGACCACCCTTGAAGATACTTACCTCCTACAGCCTTCCCCTAGCAGCGCCCAGGGGTTATCTAAAATGTGGATTTCTGGAAGGGGAAGGACCCACTCCTCTATGAAAACTTCATTGGCGTATGCCGTTTCCAAAGATTTACGTGGTTAATTACTTCTTATATGTTTTCTGCATTCCCACTGCTCCATCTGCAACAAGTCACTGTTCAGCAAATGCGACAAGGCTTTTAAAGACCACATGCCTTGCTGGCACCTTCCAGGGTTTAATGTGTAGCTAAAAAAAGCCACCCCCTGCCACACGGCCATAAACTGCTGAGCTGTTACTACCCAAAGCTGGCAAGCTGGCTTGCTCACACGTGTGCGAGACAGCAGCTGCCACTGTACGAGCAAGGGGAAGACAGCCGGGGGTGGTGGGGACATTTCCCCAAGCAGAATCAGCTGCTGGAAGCAACACATCCAGCCTGGCAGGTGAAAGGAAGCCTTCCTCTTCCCTCTGCAGTGGTTCGAGGTTTCTCTACGACTTCATCGTTACCGAAGGACATTTTCACACAGACAAGGTTGCAGGAATCCTCCCACCAACCTTATCTGGATTGAAGATCCCACAAAGGATACTCTAAGACCTGTAAGAGAAGGTTAACTCTATCCACTCATCCTACATATATAACAAAAAATCTTGTACCTACATTACAGAGACAAAGAAAAAATGTGCCCTCACTGGGAATGTTTTTTAAGCAGGAGACCACGTCATCGTTGTACTGAACAACATGAGTACTGTACTGTACTGAAAAGCCTGTGGAACCTGATTAAACACAGTCTTATAGAAAATTATTTTAAATAGGATTAGAACTATGGTAGAAGAAGTTCGTAGGACCAGAAGGAGATCCCCAAAGGCCAGTTTCTTCTGCAGGAAACATAGAGACAGTCAGCCTACAATAGTCAGTCTGCAACTTGATGGTGCCTTTTGAAAGAAAGGGCCATCAGCCAAGGAAACCAGCTGTGCTGACTTTTTGTGGGCATATTTTAATTTAAAGCTATAGTAGGTTCCCTCGAGGATGGTTCCTAGCTAATTTATTGCAATACATATGATGATTAAGTTAACACAATAGAACAGAAAATACAGCACACTATGCAGGAGGCAAAAAAGTATTCTCTGGTATTTGCAGACAAATGTTTGCAATTGATGTATGACATTAGTTGCGTCATGTAAACACTCTGAAACACCAATAGCTGGGCAAATGCAAGTACAAGTTGTTTCAGAAGGCAAATGAAAATCAGAGCTTTACTGTAAGTACATCTAAGTAAGACAGAATGTGAAGGTCTACCATAGCAAGCGTTCTGGAACAAATTCTCACCTCAACACACACATTTGGGAGCCCAAATGCCTTGTTGGTTTAACTCAACAAACGCTTTCCAAACTAGATGAAGCTCAGCCAGAAAAAAAAGGCATTTATTTTAGAATTAGTGCATCTAAACTGTGAGCAACTGTAGAATAACTATTGGTTGATCTCCAAGACCAAAAACGCCTTCAGGCAGGAGGTCTGAATTCTTTTTCAGGAGGTCTGAATTCTTTTGTGCTGGATAGTGGTAGTCACATTACTGATGGTAGATCTAAGATCAGCAGCAAGCCACTACCATTTACGGTTGTTTGCATGCTAAACACATTACATGTACTGCCATACCCAGTACAACCTCTTAGATGTGAGTTTCTGCCAAGGGGCTCTCTCCCCCCTCCCCCTCTGTCTCATTAATTTTTGTGAGTTAACAAACAAGCGAACCCTGAAAACATCACAGGTGATAACGCCCCAGGTGATGGAGGAGGACTTAGGTGGTCTTCTCCCTCACAAAGCAGCCCTGGCTCTCCAAGCCAGCCTATTTATTTCACAGAATTTTTATGTGAGGAGAATATTAGTCAGTGTGAGCAATGGCAGTAGCATCTACTGTCACTGGGCAGTAATAAAACCTTCCCTTTCCTAGAAAAATAGGCAAGAGTGGATACTACTACAGGCTGCAGAGGCCTTTGAAAAGTGACCCAAGCCTTTTCCCATGCATTCTTGAGTGCTAACATCAAGATCAAACCACAAAAAGCTGGATGTTTTGAAGACAAGCCATTCTGGACTGATAAAATCCACAGTAGTTGGATCAGGAAACAGAAATGTGTATTTCTTTTGCTGTCATCTTATTACAGAAGGGCTTAATTATGGATAAAACACATAAATAAAAGGACTTGAATGCCCCTAAAGGTCACCTATGGGGTGAGAAAAACCTTTTTTGGGAGTGAATCAAGTAGAAGCAATAGGAATAGCAAAATTATGATCCATTTACATAACTATTTTGATAATCTCTTAACAACACAGTATCTTTCTTCTTGACAGTAACTTCTTAATACATATATGTTAGATCTAGGGTTCTATCACTAAGTTTTCTCTTTCACACACAATTGAATAAAACCTGTTATTATCTTATTTTATTGAGGCTGTTGGGTAACACAATGGTTCAGAATAGTTAAAGCGTGAGTTGTTACGTAGCATTGAGAAGACCACAAATAACCATAATAATAACCACAAATAACGAAAGAAAGTAAAGATCTGGTCAAATGAAAAGTAGCCTTCCAGAGCCCAGGGGCTGGTAAATACTATGTTAAAGTCACACAGGGAGGGTGCTTGCTTTTTAGACATCAGATGTCTGTACAAACCCAAACATACCTACAAATTTGTTTAGAAGAACAAATAGCACCATAATTCTGACACTTGTACCTCTCTATCAAACCTTTTAGGGCAGGTGGAGAGGATGCACAGATCCTGCACCTATAGAAAGCTAATGACAGCAAAAGGAGAGGGACTTCTCCAGTTCGTGAGCCTCTCATTTATGATGACTAAGTTTAACACCACTAAAGTTAGAAAGTGTTAACACCGTGCATAGTATTTCCTATCATGATTTGTAAACGCAAATCACAATAGGAAATACTTGGTGGACCAAGATTTCTACTGACCAGTGTAGGAAACAGAGGTGCAGAGAAGTGATGGAGGTCACTCAGAGTTCCTGGCAGAGCTGTAGCAGGAGCTAGTACTCCACAGACACAGATTAGACCTCTGTGCTGTAAGCAAGGCCACTAATCAAAATACATTTGCAGGTGAGACTTAATGAGTGCTCAATCAAGAAAAATAACAATCAATCACCAAAAGCTGCCATCCCTCTTGGTGGCAGGCTGGGCATGTTGATGGCATCCCAAAGTTCAAGCCTGTCTTGAACACTTCTTACTCAGCTCATGTCTTGTCCATCTACAGTGACCTGACTTTCTTAGAGTCACAACTCCCAGCAGGGTTCCCTTGCTCGGCAGCAGGGAGGTTAAATAACTCAGCCACGTCTACATCTCCAGCATCATCCCACCTTCCACATCAACATCTCCATTCCCTTCCCCCAAACCTTGCAGTGGCTCACCCTAGATTCAGCCCTAGAGAATGCAACAACTCTGCAGAACAGAAGATCCTGCCCTCTGCTGTTGTCCTTCAGTTACCCCACTATTTATGCTCCAAAACAGTGGGATTTTCTGAAGGCTTTTGGTTTTTTGATCATGCAAAAAAGGCTTGTGTGGCAGGGTGCTGAACTACAAGTATCAGCTTAGATTAGAGACAGCTTCCATCAGAGCTGTCAGCACAAATGATTTCTCCTGCTGTCTCCCACACCTCCTCCAAGGGCCAGGCACAGCCCATGCCCCGATGAGTGACACTTATTGCCAGGCAGATCGGCAGGCACCTCCTCCAGCCAACAGAGATGTCTAACTGGTAAGACCAAACCAGATTTCATTGCATGACACTGACACTGGAGAGGGCTCACAGTCACTTCAGGCACAAGGGTCTGTGTTCACCCTGCAGCTGTCCGAGCTGGTTTAGGCTAAAATGTACTCCTTGTCTTCTAAAATTTCAACATGCCAACCTTAGCAAAAGAGGGACAGAGTGCCTTGCAATTACTGGAAGTGGTCAAGAGCTTCTTTACAGCTGACCCTATAGCTGTCTCTGACGCTTTACAACTTGTATCAACGCAACGCAAGGTATGAAACTCATGACTTTGAAGGTAAGGTACAAGATCCATGATTTCTACTGGTAAAGCACCAGAGGTTTTAATTTTTATCAGCTCACGGTAGGGCCTAATGTTTTCCACTGAATTTCACTGAATTTTTTTAGAGTTGGAAGGGACCGTAGAGATCATCTAGTCCAACTCCCTCGCCGAAGCAGGATTGTCCAGAGCTAGAGCATGTCACTCAGGACTGCATCCAGGTGGGTCTTGAAAATTCCCAGAGAATAGGACTCCACGACCTCCCTGGGAAGCCTCTGCCAGGGCTCTGCCACCCTCGCTGTGAAGCAGTTTTTTTTCTCATATTTGAGTGGAACCTCCTGTGTTCCAGCTTGTGCCCACTGCCCCTTGTCCTCTCACTGGCAACTGCTGAAAAGAGTCTGGCTCCCTCCTCCTTCAACCCACCCTTTAGATACTTATAGGCATTTATAAGGTCTCCCCTCAGCCTTCTCGTCTCCAGACTTGAAGAGACATCTGCAAAGACAGGCAAATGTGAGGCAGCAGCATCTATCCCAGCATGATATCACTCTCACACCTGGAAAGCCATCAGCTCTTGCACTGGACACAACAAAAGCAGAGCCAAAAGGCCCCGGGAGGCGAGTGTGCTGCACATCCGGAGCATCCTGAACCTAAACCAAGACTTCACTCCTAACTGAAGTTTAAGCAGCCAAACCCAGCTCTGGCATGGGTCTGCTTAGGGCAGTCCTGCTCTGGCTCAGCAGCACTCCTTGCTGGGGTGCTCTGGGAACTGGTAAACCCTGGTATGAACATGCCAGTGGCTGGGCAGCAGGAGTAAGAAGGAAGCACATTCCACCCATCCCAAGGGGCTAGGACCCAGCTCTCAGGCAGCCATCTGACAGCTTGGCATCTCTCCCTCCCCTTAGTGGTATTTTATTGGTTTTGTTTTTTTAAAGACCAACACATCTAAACTCTCCTGTGTGTTTTTTTCTTTCCCTATCCTGATGCTTGGCAAGTTTCTAAGTTTCAAGTCAATGGTACATGAACCTCATGGATCAATATTTCCACGCAAAAGTCAAGAAATAAAAAGTTATCATCTTCCAAGTCCCAGGAGAACTGAGTGACATCCCTGAAGCCACAACTGAACTAATGCCTTGTTCCCTACAGGGGTAAGGGACAATGTCCCAGCGCTCTCACAGACTCTGATGGCTGGATCCTATCTCAAGGGCAGGGTTTCTCAGCTGGAGAGGTGGGAGCGTGTCAGAGGCAAGCACAGGACAAGCTAAGAAGCTCTGCTGGGCTCATTACCTGGCAGCCCGCAGCGTGGGGCTGAGTTTGAGAATGGATGCTCCAGAGAGTGCGTTTTTCACTATTGTTATAAATCCCTTCCATTTTCAAGGAGCAGGTAGGATGCATATATGGGAACTGTTATTTGGGAGGCAACTGCTAGCTTTAAGAGGAAGAGTCAGCCAAGTCTACCCACCAGCAGAGTCCCAGCAGATCTCCTCCAAGTGAGGACACGAAGCGGGGCCAATGCACACCGGCAGCGTCACGCAACGAAACACGAAGCACGGGGGATGCACAAAGTCAATAATAAATACACCACCATCACCTTCTGAGCACACAAGCTTAAGCAAAACACCTTCTGATACTTACTTCGCAAATCTTTTCCAAAGAAGGGACAAAGAAATCATCGCAGACAATCGCCAAAGCATAAAACATATACACGGCCTGCAAAAGAAAAGAGAAAATGTTGAGTTTGGAGATGATTGTCAAGCAGAAACGAACTGCAGCGTCTCAACTCATCTTAAGTTTGTTTTGGTATATACTTTTTAAAAAAAAGAAAATTATCCTGCAAGAAGAATTCATGGAGTTTTGTGGGATTTAATAGAAAGATAATGAAGTATTTATCCAAAAGCTCTTACAAGCTATCAAAAGCTGTCAACCTTTTATCATCAAGACTCCTTTTCTTTCTTTTTAATTCTCTGGATATTGCTAAGCCACATTTGAATATTTTTGCCTTCCTTTTTTTCCTCCCAGTTGCACAGCACAAGGATTTTTTTATGATTGCATCCTGTGAAAGTCTAAACCCTAGAGAAGTAATTTTTGAAAGGCTAGTGTATTGAGAAAGGGGAAAGGAGCTTGCTTTCTGCAACTGAAGTGCCCTGCCATGTCACCTGGGATCCCAGTGATAATTCCTGCTAAACTCCACATAGGAACAACTTCCAAACGACTGAAACCCAAGGGGGAACACAAGACTTGAAAGGACACCTAGCGAATCGACTCTTCAATTTCACGCAGGAAGCATTTAATCTGTATTTCTGTATTATTAAACAGAAAACGATTTCTCTGTTATGAAACAGAACATGCTAGAGCTGATCTCTGTCCTGACAGGGAAATGGCACAGCAGGGATTATATCCCCGCAGCTAAGCTCTCGTTCTGCCCAAGGAGGGTAAC
>BJBW01016534.1:0-39425 GCA_004320125.1 Scolopax mira
CTGGATGGCAGCACGTCCCTCTGGGGTGTCAGCCACCCCTCCCAGTCTGGTATCATCAGCAAACTTGCTGAGGATACACTCTGTCCCCTTGTCCATGGCACCTGATGAAGATATTGAACAGGACTGGACCAAGTATTGACCCCTTGGGGGTTACAGGCCTCCAGCTTGAACCTGCTCCATTAATCATTACCCTTTGGGTCCTGTCACACAGCCAGTCTTTTGTTACTTTTTGAATACTTTTTTGTTAAAGAGTTTTCAAAGACATACAGAGGCATGTGGAGGGACACAACTGTATGTGGGTTATTTGTTGGCAAGCTTCAAGTTGAGATGTAAACTATGTGAGATTAACGGCAAAAAAGTCACAATTGGGTTTGCCCCTGAATTTTGGCAGGATGATTTAAGGACCTCTCAGCCTGTTTCAAGGCTGGGGCAGTATGCATGAGAATAATGGGAATTTGCTCTTGAGAGATTTGCATTTGTAGATAGAATTGTACAGGCACAGTTGTTGCAGTCAGGAGAGAAAATGGGGAAAGAAATTTTCATTTTGATCAGGCAAGTTAATGCTCTGTTTGAGGGAAGAGTTAAAACTGTAATGCAGAGGTCATATAAACCTTACTTGCCCAAGAACCACTGAGATGAAGAAAAGTAAGTACTTGCAGGATGATAACAAGGGTATTATGATGGGTAACATGACATTTAAGTGCCAATGGAATGGGCAATTCTGTAAGCCCTCAGGAAGACAAGTGTTGCTGAAACATGACAATTTATTGAATGCATTTCCTAACGCACTTGTTACCATATTTTTTCCTTGCAGTACCACAGTGAGTTCTGTCCTGTCTTTTGGCACAAAAATAAAGGGAAGAGAACGCCATCCAGCGTCAGGGTGCCACAGAGTCTTTCAGTTCCCAGATGAGGAGGGTGAAGAAGTAGCTTGCTTGTCTCTGAGGGATATGGAGAAGTTCTCCGCAGCAGATGGATGATCCATATTGACAGACATTGTCAAAGGGACTTACGGTAAGGTTTAGCTTGTTTCTCTTAAAAGATTAGAAGTGGTAGTGAGAGGTATGTGTTTGAGGAGGAAAAATAATTTTCCTGTTTTGGAAGGCAGATGGAGGAGGATAGTTTTTACATGGAGAGAGAGGGAAGAGGGGTAATAATCAAGGTAAAGAAATATCAAGGCTTGATTTGTAATGGTGACTTCTAAGTGGACATTTTGATTCCTGATTTTAAATAGTAAAAATACATAACAAGCCAAACTGAAAACTAGTTTAATTTTGACCCCATCCTGCCCAACACCACCTGTTTTGTTTTAAAGCAGAATTATAGTGGTGGGTACTGTGTGTGATCCTGAAGGCTGGCATCTGTTCCACTTGCCTGAAAAGCATTGGGAACTGCTACAATGCTATATTGGTAATGAAGGCTAATTTCAATCCTTATTAAAAAGTGACCATGTAAATCAGCTGTGCTTCCCATCTCAATCAATGCCTTATAGTTTAACAGCTGTGGAACACAGTATTGAAATAATCATAGTTCATCCCATTAATGTGCAGTTTGTACTTACTGTTATAAGTGCATGCACTTTGTGTCTACCCACCTCAGGTGGCATCCATCCAGAGTCCAGTAGGTGACCTATCCAGACACTCTGTGTACTGGACGTAATAAAAATTATAGTGCAAATTAAACCCTCTTTCTGGGAGGATAATTGCTTGAGCTTAGAAGTGAACACAGTCTCTGTGTATCCTTCAACACAGTATGGGAAATGGTAGCAGTTGAGAGACGAGGGTTTCTGTGTCTTCTACCAAAGCACTCCCAACTGCTACCATGTAGAAGATTCAAACTAAACCTGGCTTTGTGGGCTGGGAAGCGGAAACTGCAACATTTCATCTCCAAAGAGTTCCATTTTTTCCTCCAAATCCATGTCTGAATTGGATCACTAAAGCAGAATATGGTATTTTCTATGTAAAAGCGATAAATAAGGAGCATGTGAAGTCTTGTCTGGCTGCAATGCAGAGGGAACATCTTGTCTTATCTACAACTGACACTTGAAATCTTTGGAAAGAAGTGTGGGATTTATGGATGCTCATCTAAATCAAACAAAATCTTTGTAAGTTTATACAACAACGTGCAGGAACATTAAGTTAACTCAGGTGATGATGTGTGTTTCTAATGGTTTATCTAAAGACTCTGGTTGTTAATTTACAGTGAAATTGAATCATCAGAAAATAGCTATTTTTTATCCCAAAATGTTAAAGACAGTGCCTTAGTTTCAGCAAGCTTCAGCCAGACCTTACAGACTAACAGAAGTCTTCCATGGGTGTCCATATTCCCTGCTGTGGTGTTAGAGGAGTATTAATTAGTATTATTTGCTCCAGGTTATGGCTTAAGCCTTAACCACTCTTATAGTGGTATGACTTAAACCAAGACTAAAATACTTTGTGTCAGTATCTGTAAACTGACCTGATTTCCTTCATCTCAGTAACTGGATGAAGTTACAGTAGTTGCTGTTAGTGCAGGATCTAGTCTTTTATGTTTTTTAAAAAAATGCTTGGTATCTGCTAGCTGGAAAGGATCAGCTCAATGGGAAAAAGGAGGTGAGCACAAAGAGGGACCTTATGGAGATGACAGCAGAGAAATATTTGCTTGAGCATGAAACAGTGAACCAAGACCAAAGCACCTTCACTACTTTGCAGTGAGTCACTTAACCTCTCCATTTTACAGTTGTTTTTTTTTTTAATAAAATCAAGCTAATTACCTGCCTGAAAGAGAGGTTGTAGAGCTAATTAATTAATGTTTGCAAAGTACTTCAAAATTGTAGTGCAGTAATAATTGCTAAGAGTTGTTACTAGTTTTTTTTGAGGCAGATACAGTAGGAGCAATACCTGCTGTTGAAAATGGTATGAAGCACTGTTTTCCATTTCGGACTTTCCAGCCTGATTTCACTGATGGCCTCAGTCTCTTTTGTAGTAACTGAAAAAGAAACAAAACATACCAGGAAGTTAAACCCTTGGCTGCCTGCCCCTGTCACTCTCTTCTTGTGTGGATTCCCAATCACAGGGACGGTCTAACCCAAACCATGTCCCTCACTATGCCTGTCTAGAAAAAAGTGTTTTAATTTATGTTCAACAAACTTTCATGGAATTTTCCTGTTGCAAATTTTTTCTCGTTCACCCTACCTTTCTCTCTTTGAGCAACCTCACCTAGTTGAAGATGTCATTGCTTATTACAGGAGAGGTTGGACTTTAAAGGTCTTTTCCAACCCAAACTATTCCCTGCTTCTGTGACTTCTGTCATTTGGTGTTATATGCCTGCTTCTTTAAAAATTGCAGACAAAATAAGACAGATGTGCCAAATGCAAAGATATTAAGAGACCAGTTTCCATAGCAATTGTAACCATGGTCTAAGATCTTCATTCTGTGTTTGAAGTTATGTTGTAGCAGCTGAGAAGATAGAAGATTCTAGCTCTTAGTGAATGACTACTTGGTAACATACTGGCTGCCATCTTCCTGCATCAATTTCAATGGAGATGATCAAGTTCAGATTTCTGAAATTTCCCCTACTTTTTATGTCATTCATTCCATTTCTGTAATAGTTCTCAGGAGGATTGGCTAAGGCCAAGTTAAGATCTTAGAAAATATTACATTTATAATTTTGTATAATATGATTAATATATAGAGAGAATATAATATATTCTCTCTATATAATAAGAGATGATATATAAACACCATCAATTAGAATATAAGATATAACAGTATATTATATATATACACTACATAGGCAGAATATAATATATAAAAATATATAAATTACATGTTGTAAAATATTAATACATGAAAGACATGTTAATTTGCCTAGAAAGGTACTATTTGAGACTTGAGGGCTTCAGGGTTTCATCTGGAAAAAGAATATACTATAGAAGCTTTCCTGACATTTTTGTGTTTATTTACGTTATGAACTCTTTGTGGCATTGATTCTGAAATCAGAAGGATGTTTGCATACATCCACCTTCTATCGTGTGAATGTTATATAAATAAAAATATGAACAGATAAAAGTATCAGCCTCTTCACTCTAGCCAAGTCTGGGAGTAGATGAATTGTTAATTCAAATTAAATTGCTTTTATAAACTTCTTAATTGCTTGTACTGACCTGACCTAACCTACTTAGGTGGAACTGCAGAAATTAAAGATGCTTCCATTTTGCATGCACAAAATGCACAGAGATTTACTTGCTTAAATGCACTCACATATATGTTCTACATAAAAATTAATAAAACTCATTGATATTGTGGCCTAATAAGAGCAGAAGGCCCTTTGAGGTTTCTTCCTATCAGGATTTGGGTTGTGCTTCATGGAGTGTCAAATGAGAGTGGTTTTGCCCTGAGGTTTGAACATCTTGTGGATTCAGAAGTATTCCCATTACTCATCCCGGGTGTGCTGGAAGAAAGACTGAACTCCAGAGATGTGGTTTAACCAGGTTGCCACTTTGTTAACTTAGCTCAATAGGGAATTATGCAGCAATAACTCATACAGTGTAATTCTCATCCTTCCTCACCTTCATATATTTATTTGAAGGCTTCCATCATTGCTGTTGAATTTGATTTGTGCTGGTTGGTCTTACACTATTTCAGGAGGAGGTTTTGCTCTTGAGATTGGTTGGGATGAAGAGGGAGTGGAAGAATTTAGCCAAAGGCACAAAGAGACTCAGTGTATTACGTGAGCAGCTAAGACTAGCTCAGCTGCTTGGAAGTGTTTTTGTCTCTGCTTCTACATAATATCTCCTTTCTTTAAGGCTGGGGCTATAGTAGTATTTACTTTCTTTACAAATAAAGGTTTTGCACTTTTAAGATTGTAGACAACCTAAGAAATAGTTTTAAAATGGATTATCTATAATAAGCAGATCTATGAATTTACAGCCCTACCCCAGCCAAAATATGCATATTTGTACATCCTTTTTGTAATTTATCAAACTGAATTTTTTGTGTGTGCATGTGTGCATCTGTGTGCTTCTGGAATTCCTTGACATTCAGTCAACTAAATGTAAACACTGGGAATCTGGTCATGGAGACTTTATTTCGAGTAATACTGCTTGGTGTGACCAGGAGCTCTGGAAAAAGTTGTCAGAGCTGTCTCGAACATAAAGAACTGAGGAATGCTGTCATACAGACTATGAAATTTTGCTCAGTTATATAAACTAAAAAATGAACTTAATGTTCTAAGGTACTCAGAGTAGGCAGGAGAGGGAGCACATGTTTCATCAAAGCCCACTATCCTTAAAAGTTCAGTGTTTCTATAGCTGGGGTTAGAATGGTTCATGTTTTGTATCAAGCATAAGAGTCCATGTATTATTGCCTTAATTGTGAGTGAAAGACACTGAAGTATCCCCTTCTAGCCCTTTTTGGCTTCAGCACGACTGTGGCCTTCATGCCTTTAGGATCCTAAACCAGAAAGCAAATACGATGAGACTGATAACATTTATGACTCTCAGTTTTAGAGTCCCTCTCCATGTTTGTAAAGCAGGGAAATTCTCACTGGAGACTTGCTTGTTTAACCCTTTGTGTACGGTTAAGGTTTTGAAAAAGTTATGGAGCTTCCAAATACATATTTGTAAAAGAACTACTAATGCTTGGATGGAGCAATGTTGAAAAGCTAGTGACATGATTACCTAACTGAATACGCAGTAATTAGAGATCTTATTGCCAGGAGTTTTAGTCTCACAGGTAGCTAGTTTGCCAGAGGAAAAAAAAGATACTCTCCCCCCCCCCCCCCCCCCCTCAATATATCAGTATTGTAGAGTCTTTAAGCTTCAGGAAACAAGACTTCTCTGTTGAAATACCCTGTAGCCTATTAGTGAGTTTTTCTGTTAGTCAAAAAAAAAAGTTGCAAATGAAGTGCAAGAGAACTGGTAGAGAAAGGATGTAGGCTTTAGTCAGCAAAGCTCACAGGTGCTATAAATGTCTTATTGTCCTTTGTGCTTATGGGTTAATAGGTACTCTCTTAGATTTTTCTGGTAGGCATTGTGATTTTGATTCTGTGATGAAAGCCCTTTAATAACAGCAATAAATTTGTGTTTATTTTGTCCTTGAGTAACAACTCCTTGCTGTTCTGTCCAGCTGATAACACCCATTCTGAAACTTCAGGGACAAAGGTGTTCTTATAAAATCATCTCCAGAGATTGGTGAGTGATGTGGAACAAAGACTGTCACTGTACTTCAGTGTGATTACTTCCATACATTCAATAATGCAAATTCTTGGGCAGAATCTGGATTTTAAATAACTAACAAGCAGCAGAAGGTGTCTCTTACTTCATAGCTTGGAATGTTTTCCAGAGTTTGGCATTTGGGAGTCACTACCTTGGAAAGGGAGAGAGTTCTGCTGTGTTGTGTAATTGATGCATTGAACATGTCAGGTGCATGCTAATTTGATGGCTGCTCTTTTTTTTTCCATGTAACTTTTTTTTTCTGTAACTCTGGACACAGATGGTTATCCAAAGCAATACTTCAAGACTGCAGTAATCCAAGGGTGTTAGCTCTTTTTTCTTCAGCCAGCAATATAGGAAACTAACAAGTAGATGGCATTCTATCTCTATTTTTAAATAAAGAAACAACTGCTTAGGATGTCATATAGTCTATTCCTTTCACTTGTTATGTTAAATTGTTAATCTGAACAAAGTAATGTGCATTTATTAAATTTAACAGTTATAGCCTCTGATTCTAAAAATAAAATGATCAATATAAGCATTGAATTAAAATTGATTCAGTACAAAATAAATTAACTTTTATGTTGAAGAACTCTGGTTTAGATAAAATATCTAACAAGAAATGACCTTGTCTTGGAAATGGAAATGTAATGAAGTCCCAATTTCCTGAAAATCAAAAGTAATCAATGGGGTTTAAAGCTGAAAAGGAAAAAAAAGAACTAATAATTTTTTGGCTGTAGTTTACGTCTTCAGGTTTAGCATCAAGGAAGAAATCTTTCTTCCTCCAAAAGTTAAATGAAAATGTAAACTAAATTGAGAGCATGAGTTTTATCAGAGGGATTCGGTTAACAGTAGCTGTGTCCAACTGTAGTTTCAAATTGAGATGGATAAGAGAAAAAAACAAAACATATTTGAGATTCTGAAAAATGTTATCATTATGCAAAGAAAAGTCAAATACTTTTGTCTTGAAAATTCAGTGAAACCAAAGAATAGATTTTCTCTTTTGAATTGCACTTTCCCGGTGTTGTTTGCTGTCTTTGAAAGTGCTTTATTTATTTTAATTAGTTAATTTGTTATAATTTTCCAGATACTTTTCCTGTTGAAAAAATCCTTGGTGATTTGTGTATGTTTAGATTTTTAATAAAGTATCTGTTTTAAAAAATACCATGATCAGTTTCAGTAAATTCCATCGTAGTTCCTAATAGCTACCGAATACTTGCAGGTTTCATGTACTTTATTTTTTCTTTCCTTTACGTTCTTTCCTTTGATGACTTTATTCAATATTTGTCAAGAGACTATTTCTTTATTCATAATCTTATATTTATTTCTGCTGTACTGGAACTGGAAATCTCACACCAGGACAAAGGTACATTAATCCTGGAAGAAATATGAGTAATTGAATCCAGGTACCTTTGAAGGCATGCTATGTGATCCCATTCATTTATCTGTCAAATTTCACCTTAAAACATGTACTTCAAACTTTCCCTTTTTGCTCCTAGTTGCAATTTTATGTACTGTTTGCCATCGTTATTGACCTGTTGAGATTTTTGACAGAGAACTGTATGCATTTAGGAAGTTGTTCCCATCTTTTTTGTCTCCCTGCCATTCTTGTCATCTTTGTTGCCTGCTAATTCAGGCTAGTGCACTTGAGGGAGGTAGCTGCATGTTTTTTTTCCTAGTAGATAAAACAAGTAAGGTGCAAACCAGCCTGAATCCCCAGGTTGCTGATGGAACTTGCGTAATAACACAAACTGACACAAAACTGTACATTCTGTAGCCTGGAATACAAGTGCACACTTGGCGTAATGGATCTGGCTGGCTGGCAGCTGAATGCCTTTGTGCAGTGCAGGTGGTTTGAGTGGATATGGAGGCAGGTACTTGCCCTGTGAACTTCTCATTTTGCACATCTTCTCTTCAAGATCTGATTCTCAAGCTGTTTAACATGAGATGGCCCTGGTTCTGTGAGGAATGTTAAATCCTTGAGCAGATCAGGATTCAGATATTCTTAAAGATTGACATTTGTCTGAAGCAGTTGGTTCTAATACGTGGTCATTATCAATTTTAATTTTTTTTCTTAAGTGCAGAGGATACTTTGGGGGAAGAAAGGCAGGAAAAAAGTTGGTAATGTGCTGTAATACTCTTCCACACATTCTGCTAATGCTGTGCTCTCTATGACACCTTGAAATAGAAACTTGAACTTAAAGTTGTCCTAAGTTTGAGTTACAAGATACAGGTTGTCCCAGTTCAAACTCTTACCTTGCCAAAAAGGTTTCAGTAGTGTGTGGTGGGTCGAGGACCCGAGGGTACCCAGAGAGTGCTGCAGTGATGCTAGATGATGCTGGTTGCTATTATCAGTTAAGTCTTGCAGAGAACATTTCCACCCTCCATCCTAGTCAGTTTACCTATCCAACCTGTTTATTTTGCCTTTATGTTAATGAATTCAATTTTAATAGTCATTAAATTTTGAGAGAGAAAATCTAAAGTTAGCAAATCAAATAAGAGTTAAGAGTTGCAATATTTTTTTTTTTTTTCAAAGTCGCCTATTTTCATTTGAAAGGAAAAGGGGTCCCAAATATAAATCCATGAATTCCCAGAGAAGTGTGAAAAGAAAAAAAGCACAGCACAAAAACAATCTTATGGAGTATTAAAATTACAGGCTGCTTAAGCGTATCACGGAGACTTGTTTAAGTCAGGGAATAACTTGGGATGGATTACTTTCAGCCAGCTCTTACTTTTCATTTTTACCCTAAGATTTAAATTTTCATGTATACTTTGAAGAAAAAAAAATTCAGAAGCTCTAAATATAAAGCAATATACATTGTATAACAGTATTTGCTGTAAGCATGACATTTGATTATGCTCAAACACAACAGAAGAGCTATTAACTTTAAATTTTCTTGTGAAATATATATTTCCTTTTCATTTTCCTTTCTAGGCATTCCCAAGATTGGTTTTATACTTCCTGTTTGCATTACACTAATGTATAGGACTCCTATACATTACTCAGAGAATATACAATACTCAGAGAATTTGACAGATAGCAAGACAGTAACAAGAGTAAAGGAAGAACAGAAAAACTAAGACCAAGATCCATACCTAGCTCATTTGTGTGATCCACCACTGGATCCCTTTTTAATTAAAAGTTTAAAAAAACTCCCTTTTTAATGCGATGAAACTGGGAGTTCTCACAAAAGCCAACACGTGAGTGCTGAACAGCTTGAACTGTGCTGATAAGAATGCAGTGATAATTCTTGAACCCCAGTCCTCATTCTGTTCAAGTGGAAGGTCTATAGCTAAGGTCTGACTCAGAGACAGAGCCTTTTCCTGAAATCTGAGCCTCTTCCTGAAATTGTAAATGCCTTTATGTAATAATAAAAGCCATAGTTTCTACTAGTCACCAGTTAATTCATGTAACTACATTTAATGATACTTAATAGATTTTGTAATCTTTATTTGCACTTAACATCTCTTAAAACAGACGTTTTCTATGCTTTATCTGTATATGGATTTTTTAGGTGTCAATCACCTGTAACTGTCAGGGTCATGACTTGCTGGAGCTGTGAGAGAGGAAGGCATAAAGCCCAAGGCAGCCTCAAGGAGCAGAGAGTCACCTCTGGAACATAAATCTGTGTAAAGCTTCAGACAACTGATCCACAACCTTTCTGAGCTTTCATGTAAAACTGTATTGAAAAAAAATTGGCTCCAAGATGGTAAATACAGAGCTGAGTGCTTAATCCCACCATCGTTGAAGTCAATGACAAAATTAACATTGTAATCAGGCCCCAACCCTTACTTGGTGACAATTTTGAACTTTGCTCAGGTTCTGCCTGCTGGAGAAAGAGATGCTTCAGAGATAAATGTAAAGGAGTTTTCTTTAAGTAGATTGTCCTTATTTGCTCTGTCTTAAGTGAGCAGACTGTGACTGTTTTGATGCCTGTTCTAGTCACCCTTAGTTCTAGCTGGATACACTGTTGTTATAACAAGGGAGGATGCAGCAAATAAATAAGGTGCTGATTCAAGTTGCCTAGTTATTCCCAGTAGAAACTAGGGTCAACACAAATTTTTTCTTTAGGCTATTAGTGTGGCCTAAAGTATCTGACTTTCCTCTAGAGCTCTGAACTGATTAGCCCATCTGTGAAAGATTGAAATTTATAGACTTTTTGAGTAATTTTCTGTGGGACCATTCTTTTCATAATGTTGTTAACTGTAATGGAAAAAAAATAGCTGTTAGAAAAAAAATTACCTTACTCTTTATTAAAAAAAAAAAAGTTGAACTTTGCTTTTTCATGGTCAAGATTTCCTTGGTATTCTTTCTTTACTGAAAAGACTTTTTTGCCAGAAAGATGACTGGAATTTAAGCGACCTGCAGTTCTTGCCTGAGGGCTTTCAAGAAACTACCTCACCTTAAAGTGCGTTTTTTGAATAGAGGTTAAAAATGCAGTTTAAACTTAATGAATAGTGATGAAGTGTTAAAAAGCAAAATAACTAAATGAGAAACAAAAATGTATTTGAACTATAGTCCCATAGTCTCATTAAAAACATATTAAAGTATGTCTCTAGGAAAGATTGTCCAAGCTGCATGGAGATTTGCAGCACTGATGGACACGATTGCACTTCTGAATTTGGTAGAAAATTTTTGCCTGAGTAATGAAGAGCTACCATGCCCTGGTAGGAAGGGCAGATTCCAGCATTCAGAGAGGAAGGGAAAAATATGATCAGCTCTAGCTGGAAGTTGCATCGTGTTTTAAGGCACAGGAGGAAACAGACTCTCTTAGGGATTTCATAAAGCATCCCCTGTCCCCCTCCTCTCTAAAGGGTGAGATTTATAGAGCAGCAATGGGACTTCCCATAATAAGGGAAGGGAGAAAGGAGCTGTGTTTGGACTGTGAGAAGCCACTGTCCTAATTCAGTAGGTTAACAGCTCCTTGGCCTTCCTGGTACATCTGTGAGTACAGATATATTAATTTTGCTAAGCCAGCCTTTAATATTATTAAGTGCAGAGCTTTTATGAACTTCATCAGCTGCACTGGCTCTGAAGAGCCAGATTCTTTGCCGGATGAAAAGTTTATCTGGACTGAAGCTGTAGGGTTCCATTGGGCAGAGCTTTAGGACGTATAAAATGGAGCAGGAGATATTGTGTAGAAATTTCTGTCAATGTGGAAGATCTAGAGCTTTCATTGCAGGGAAATCAAGAAATCACAGAAAGCAACCTAATTAAATAAGTTTATAATGCAAAGGGATTATTAAGTTCTTACAGCCTGTGTCTATAAGCAAATTGAGTTGGTTTTGTTTTTTTTTTTTTTTTTTAAACTCACCTAAATTCCTAGAACAAGTTTTCTAGGATAAGTATAATAAAATATTCAGCAGCTATCACAAGAATGATAAATTTTGGGTTAAGAAATGCATGTGGTTGGTGAATGTCAGCATTCTGGCATCGTTACAAATAGTGGCCAATTTATTTTAAACTTGTAAATCCTTAGTAGATTATTTAATATTAGCAGTAAAGAACTCTAGGCAGAGAAATGATGGCTGCAATTTTATTAAAATAACACTCTTATAGATTGCTTCAGTAAATCTAGAAGATTATCAAGATAAATGAAGAAATTAATTAAAAAACCACAAAAGCTATATCCCCAGTGATCCTAGCTATTGTGCAAAGAAGTGGTGGTGCTTAAATAAAAAAGCCCACAAGTTGAAGGATTCAGTACAATTTATCCTGAAATATTCCCCTTTATTCAAATTCTTACCCCAGGAGCAGTCATTTCACAGGTTATCAGTTTCATGTGATTCCATTCTTTTATTACACAAGTATCAGCAATTATTATAAAATGAGCATTTACCAAAGTTGCAGTCATTGATATCTGAGACTGAAAAAAGAAATAATATATTTAATGAAAGGAAAATTGAAGTAGTTCACATCACCTTGCATAGTAATAATGAGGAAAAAAAAATGTTAGCCATAATGGCTGCACCCATATTAGCAGAGGTTGATATTTCCTATATTAGGATACTTTTTCAATGTTGGAATTGCATTTGAGTAACAGTGTCAGTTTGTGAAGTCTAATAACAAAATACATGTACATAATAAATCTTTTTTGTGCATGAAGCATCGCAAACCCACACTATATCACCTTGCTTCCTTTTTTCTATATCTGCCTTTTATGATTTTGTCACAAATACATGTGTTGGTCCAGAAATAGGACTACAATATTTATCACGAGGATCAAGGATGTTGGTGCTGGACTCTTTTCAGTGGTTTCCTGCAATAGGACAAAGGGCTCAAGCTGGAACATAGGAAGTTCCATTCAAATATGAGGAAAAACTTCTTTACAGTGAGGGTGACAGAGCCCTGGAACAGGCTGCCCAGGGGGGTCGTGGAATCCCCTTCTCTGGAGATCTTCAAGACCTGCCTGGATGTATTTCTGAGTGATGTGCTCTGGGCAATCCTGCTTTAGCAGGGGAGTTGGACTAGCTGATCTCTAGAGGTCCCTTCCAACACTGACAATTCCATGATTCCATGATTTGCTCAACTTATGTTTGACATTTAACAGCCATATTGCCATTACTTTACCTCCCACTAGACCAGGTTGTTCAAAGTCCCATCCAGCCTGGCCTTGAATCTTATAAAGGTCTCAGTTACTGAAGTCTAAAGGCTTGCTAGACTCAGTCTACCTCAAACTGCCTGAAGTTGCCTGATTTTATAAGGTGGAGCCCACTGGGCCTACTTGGTGACAAACCACACAGACCATTTACAGAAAATTGAAAGTCATGTTTGATTACTTGTCACCATTAGAACATGAAAATTATATGAACCACAGCTATCAGCTGTTCTCCATCTTTTCATAAACTTAGGGAAGAGAAAATAGAAGAAAATTCCAATAAACTAGTGAAAGCTAGTGGTAAACTAATAAAGCAGAACCTAAAGTTGTGTTTTTTGTAACTCATAAAATCTGCCTGCTGCTATCCACAGTCAGAGGACACCCCGCTTAATCTGCCTGTGATTCCTGCTGTCCAGTTTTAACCTCCTGACTAAAAGCTGGGTGAATGTGTTAATGTGCTGCAGAGTCCAGGGTGATAAAACATGCCAAGCAAAAAACTTTATTACCTCAGTTGTGTGGTTTCCATGCTGAAACTGGCTTCAGTCTGGTTTACCTGGTGCATAGGTTGGAAAATGAAGTATTATATTTCCATATTGTAGCATTTTAATGAAAATAAAAAGTAGCTTCTGTATTTTTGCAGAAATCCTTTTAATGTCACGGTCTGCTTTACTAATGTAGTGATCATTAGAGATGTGTGAACTCGTGGGGAAACTTAGGTATTCTCTTGTGTGACTGAAGGAAAAAAAAAGGTTTTTCATAAGGTTTTCAAATACTGTATAGAGTCAACAGAGAAATTTTAAGTGAAAAACTAATCATGAAAAATTGAAACTGATAAATCTAGGAAAAAAAAAATATTTTTTTAATGATCTGGGAACTATGAGAATTTTCATAAGAATTATAAATACAGTCCAGTTTACTGACAACTGACAACTGTACAACTAATTTATTTTTGAGAATTTTGTCTGCATTTTTCTCCACAAATGCACATGGGCTGGTAACCTATAACCAGTGTTAGAGATGCTGCAGGCATTTGATCTCCAATTCTGAATCTGTAATATAAACTATGGAATTATTGTTATATTGCTGCAGCTTCATGTTATGAATATAGACGACTATTCCTGTTGGAAGTGCTTCAATTTAATGGATGTTTTCATATCCCACTAGATTACTTTCTGCTTTTTTTTCTGATTGTATAATCTGCATTTAGATTATATGTGTGTCCTGTTTCCCCCCAACCTTTTTTTTTTTTTTTCCTTTAAAGAATATATTTTAAGCCATAATAATATTTTTCCCCTGGAAGGCAGGTGTCTTGTCTTCTGACAGTTAACTATTTGTAGGTTTTAGGCAATGTAGATAAAAGGTTGATACTCAAATGTTCTATTTGGCCTATGTTGGTCACACATAATGGCTTTTGTTAAATGTTTAATTATAAACTAGAAAAAAAAAGTACAGACAAGTTCAAAACTCTATTGGATTGTCATATATTGAATGTATTTGCCTGGTAGTAAAGGTAGTTTTCTACAAATTGGAGTGTAACTGGGTCCTTGATCTGCCAAATGGAATTTCCTCTATAAGGACTTATTTGTCTGGGTTATTCTCCTGCTTGTATTTTAAGTATATATACTGCACTTTCCTCCCTTGCTAGTTTAGCCGTTGTCACTTTGTAAAATCCTCTCTAATGGCACTTGTCCTTTTTCAGCTTGACAGGTGGCCTTCCTTTCCTGATGCCCTTTGCATGCTTGGAATAGTGATAGATAGGGTATAACTTACCTGTTATATACAGGTGTGTACAGGAGAGAAAAATCTCACTTGTTAAAATTGTTATTGATATTAAAGTCTCCAAAGGTCTCCAGTTGTTAAAGAGGATGCTTCAAAAATCTGCAGCAAGGTAATGTCTCAAGATTTGACTTCATATAGAATCTCTCAGCAGAGATACGTGCCCATGTTGTTATTCAGTGCAGACATTTTATATTTCGGTAAGAGAAAGGTATAACTTTCTGGATTGAAGATGCCTAGAATTTTATCTGTAACTCTTTTGGGTTTGTTATTCAAAAGTGTCTCAGTGACTTAGGTATCTCAAGTCCTAATGAAAGTCTGTGAAATTTAGATAAATGGATTTTAGGGACAAGATTAGAAGCATTTACTGAGAATTTCAGCACGCCACTCTCCGTGGAATCTTAATTAGTAACTGAGGTTACAACATGCCTCTAACTTCTTTTTGAGCTATAATAATTGTATTTGAAAGATAAGTCTTGATAACAGTCAGCTGGGTACCTACAACGGACAGGTGAGAAACTTACTATTTATTTTTTATTCAACCCTCTTACTGTGTCTCTGGAAATCTCCATCACTTGCTTTGGCCAGCTTTCTTCTAATTTTAATAGACTATACTTGTCAAGATTGTATATCAAACACTGCAGACAATCAGCTAAGTCCTTAGTCATCTGTCAAATAATGAGGTCTTAGGTGCACTGAGAATAAGTTGGCAAAGTAGGGTGTGTTGTGTTCTGAAGTTTACACTGGAGCCCTGTTTACTCGTAATACAAAAAGAGCATTAAGAGATTGATAGTCTGTTTGAAATTCCTTTGAAAATATATCCCAGACTGGATCTTTTTTACTGCTTGTCTTGTGTGAGCCTCTTCTTTAAAAAGAGCCATTCTTTTAGATCCACACTGCTATAAAACCAGAAAACTGTCAGAGCCCTGCTGATCCAATTAGAACTTTCAAACTTTTAAGCTTTTAATTTACAATAAGCTCATTCCAGTTAAATACAAAGGAATCTTTTTCTTAAACTCTACATTGTTTAAAAGTGTATTTCACAGTATATTTCACCTCTTTTTCCCTTCACATGTGGAAAAGGCTCCATAGAATCATAAAGTGATTTGGGTTGTAAAGGACCTTAAAGGACTGTAAGATAAAAGATGGTTTCTGTTTGTTTGTTTTTAGTGTTTTTTTCATTTTTGTTACATGAAACCATCAGTAAGACACTAGTAAAGACCATGTAGGACTGTGTAGTCCAACAAACCAACTTTGCAGTAGGTGGTGTGAATGTTTTCTTAGGTTTTATTTAGTATAATGCAACTTGTAGACAAAATATTTAAGATAGTTTAGGCTCGTGCTGCTGTAACTGTTTTATGTCATTAATCTCTCTTCTTAGGCCGTCTAGGATTCTCTTAAATAACAGAATTCCCTGGATCCCCAGTTGTGCATTCAGAGCTTTCTTGCTAAGATATACAGGGGAGGAGAATGATAGGAAGTTTGGGTTTTCCAGTTTTTCCCAACACACAGTTAATTTCTGAAGGGATGTCATTTTTAGATGCTGAAGCATTTTTCTGCTTAACCGTTAAGATGGTTATTTCCCATTTTCAAAAAGATGTTCTGTGAGGGCACATTGCTGAAAACAGTTATGCATATGAATAAACTGTCTTGCAATCAATTTAGTACAAAGCAAATGAAATCAATAGGACTACTCATGTGAATTTCTTTACTCATATTTGTGAGTTTTTAACAGATCAAGGCTATACTTTGCTCAGTGTCACTGGAGATGCTTCCTTCCCTAGGCTTGAGGTGTGGCAGTTGGTTGATCTGACAAAGTTACTGCTAAGAAAGACAGTGCATGCTTAGGAATGCACAGCTTTTGATTCCCAAATTTAGAAGATGGAAACCCTATAAAACATTGAGTCGTTAAAATAAGAAGGTAGATTTCTTAATTCTCAATTTTTACTGAGGTTCAGGTTGGATCACGGGAAATGTTCCTCATTACCTCTCAGATATCTTGTTTTTTAAATGCTTTATGCTAGGTTATTGGCAGGCACTCGAACTGCTTCTTCCCTATTATTTAAAAGCTCTAACTCAGTAAATCACAGTCCATCCCTTTATTTCTGGCCTGTAGGTTTTAGTATTCAGATTGTTTATTTCTTAAAGGAATTTAGAGTTTACTAAGTAAAAATGGCTGTGTTTATGAAGTAACAGAGGAGCATTCTCATAAATTTTATACCTGCTGTTTAAATGTTTTAGATATAAATGACAGCACGGATTTATTGTTTAAAATGTAATGTTCTTTAAAGCACCTGTCAATTTCTCTTAAATAATGATATTGTTCTCAAAAGAAACATTCAGAAAAATACTATTTACTGTATCTCATTTATGTAGATAAATTTAGTGAATTAATCCCACTGGATGACAATGGCTACTTTACATCTACAGAACGCCAAAGCTTGACATAAATGATAATGTTCAGTAAAAGGTATCTGAAGTGACAATTTCCCTGAGCACTAACGAGACCTTTAACGAAAGCTGTGTTTGTGCTAATCAGTTTGGTGATTTCAGAGAAGCTTGCTGAATAATCATCTCTGAAACTCAAGAGCAATTCTAAAGCATAGTAAAAATGTTCTCATGACTGATGCATTGTTTGTATTGATACTCCTCAGTGGTTATTTTCGTAAGTTAAACACATCACAGGGGGAACATTTCCAAGCCTACTCTTTTGTGGGAGTAGTCATGTTGTCACATTTTCGGCAAAATTCCCACAAAGCCCAGAGGATTATGTGTAATGACACACTTGGAACTGAAGGCAGAAATGACAAAATTTCTTCACATTGTAAGAAATTTTGCTGTTTTGACATTGCTAGTCCTTCCAGAGTGTGTAGGGCTAAGAATATACATTACGCAGTTGTGTGATAAGTGCAGATCAGTTTGACAGCTCTCTAATCTTTATCTTCAAGAAATGTGATTGTTGAGTAACTCTGCAAGTCCATTTCTCTAGAGAGTGTCTTCAATTCTGTTAACATCATCTCTTCCACCCATATCTTTCTTTGGCTTACACTGTAAAAAAAAAAAAAAAGAAAAAAAAAAGAAAAAGAGATTGTTTTTTTCTCATTTTCCTCCCTTCAGCATGTCTCCTGGTCCTGCTTCTCTTGGCTGTACAGTTGTCTGAATGATGTTGCCTGTGCACTTCAGAAACATTGTGGTCTCATTGCTTTTGTTTTAATTCTGTAACTTTTTTTTTTATATTCCTTTTAAGATACAGTTTGAAAATGCTTTTGTACCTGTGATCTCTTTCAATAGATCATGTTATGGCCATTATTGCTATTGCTATTTGTATCTCATTAGTAATTCCAAACAACTCAGCTGAAGTGCATGCCCTGTTGTGTTTCACATTGCACCTAAATGTAGCGGGAGTAAGGCAGTTTGTAAGGCAGTTCAAGTGGAGTGAAAGTGCAAATGGAGAAAGCTAAAGTGATGGTCCTCATGGTCCTACAACTGAACACAGGATGGAGATTGAAGAGTCCTGAGACATCTGTGCGCTGCAGCCTTGTTTGTCATTTCTTATTGACTTGTCTCCTCTTTTGACTAGTCTGACAACCATTTCTTCACTGTGCTCTCCCACAAATGTGCCTTTCCTGTAACACCCTATTCCTCTGAAGACCTTACCATCTGGAACAGCCTTTCTGAATCTCTCTGCCTTATTGACTTGCTGTGTCTTTTAAAATCCCATTGGAAAGCAGTCTTATCACTTTTCTGAGTACTGTATTTCATCTCTTCCATTATGAATTATTTAATTTAGTGTTACATTATTTTAATCTGTAAGGCACTTTAGAATAATATTTGGAAGAAAAATATCCTATTTTATAATGCTATGTTATATTGTACACTTTACAGACACCCCACCACCCCCCCCCCTCCATTTTAAGTATTTGAGTAAGTGTTGTCTACTAGTAAAAGTGCAAGTAAAATTGTTCTTTTGAAGGTGTCTAGAACAGGAAACTTGGATGACTGGGCCACAGTCATTAGTGCTTACCCCAAGTCATATGGGAAAGTAAATAATTTGGTTTTGGGTATATATTTTTCTTATCAGGGATAACTGTCCCATAAGTGAGAGTGGAAAAAACTGAATTATTCTGTGAAATTCAGACCAAAGGAGGCCAAGACTACTTGATGAGGAAAGAGACTTTTGTAATTCTTGACTCCTTGCTATCTGATTCATTATTGTTTATATGGACTTAAATGCTACTGGATGTGAGACCACAAGTTATAAGGCCTGATACTACTACAAGTACCTGATTACCTTTTAATCAAAAGAAAATTTTTTTCATTTGCAAATACATGAGTAGAAGAAATTTGGTCATCAAAGACCCAGTTATGGCAGAATACAGCAATGGTGGAAGTCCTATATACAGGAGCGTAGCTCCAACCAGCAGTTGGAGATTGGAAGTAAAAGGATGTCAAATCTGTGACTGTCTTTTCTATCGTCACCCAGAAAGCTGAAGGGCAGCACTAAATTATCTTTCCTTAGAGACTCATCCATTAATGATGTTAATGACTGTCAGTTGTGTTCGATTTGATAGTTGTAATCAGAAATGATTGATTGTAGCCATGCTGCACATGGCTATAGTTAGCAAAATGTCCCTGCACTTTAGTTATCCCTAAAAGATTTTAACTTATTAGCATTGTGTTTTGATGGTGAATACTCTCTTGTTGATGCTGTACACATTGCTCTTATACATCATGCTGGTTCTTAGTTGACATGTGTGATGGGAATATGGGACTCTTCTATGAAGAGAAAGCAATTTAAAAATCTATATTAGTTGGTTTCCTGCCTCTCTCAGAAGCTGGCTTTGTTTACTATCTTGAGCTCCGTGCCTTGTCAGTTGTGGAAAATGGACTACTGGTATCCTCAAACCTTTCACAAGATGTATTCCCACAAAAGCTTCCGTCTCGGGAGAACCCGTGCCTATAAAGAAAGAAAGAAAGAGATACTTGAGCATTAGTGTTAGGTTGGATGCTATAGTTTGTCTGACACATCTGTACAGGGCTGGCAGGTAGGACTGAAGACCCGCAAGAATATGCTCTTCCTGTGGAGTGGAGAGGACAGCCTAGTGACAGCTAAGCAGGAAGCTCCAGCGTGTTTACAACACTGGTAATTTGTGTGTAGGTATCTGAGTCAATTCTCCAGATTTGACTCTTGGGAATCTCTACTCATCCCTTTATTACTGGTTAAATCTTGCAAGCACTGCTTTGTCAGTTGGTCACTGCTTGGACTCAGTTAAGTAATATAACTATGCATTTATGGAAAATCTAAATTTCTCCCAAGTTCAGAGGGAGGCAAATACATAGATTCTGGGTTGGGCTGTTGCATGATGAGACACTTGAGGCAGAAAGCTTGGGTTCAGATTAATTTCCTTATCCAAACTTCCTTGAAGCTTCAGGTCTGGGATTGGGACTCATTATTTTAATGCATTACGTTAATGCTATAGATGAAATTCCAATTCAATCTTCTTCATAAGAAAGCCTTTGACATGATATATTAACCATCAGATTAGAAGTTGACTGACTAATTATCATTTAATGCAATTGAATGCCAGGGTTTGTCATTTGATGAGGCTGGCTGGGTGGGAAATATAAATCTCTTAGTACCGATATCTTTATGAACTTCAGATGGAAGGAAGATTAAAATTCCATGGATGTAATATTTATTCACAGTCATTATTCGCAGAGTGACATAGCACAATGTCATAAAAATGCTAGCTCCTACCTTTCCACTCATATATAGTTTTTGGAAAAAAGATTAATACTATTAATACTACTAATTAATACTATTACATGCTATTTTTCCTTAACAGCGATTCACGGACAAACATGTCTGCACATCTTATATTTACCTGAAATAATTCTGCACATGGGTAGGAGTTCTCTCTTGTAGAGCAAAAAGAACGACTAAAGAATATACCCTTTGAGTCATTAAATCTAAATCCTTGCTATCAGAGAGAAATTAAGCCTAAACTCATCAGTTTACTTTTCTGTCTCTTTCAGGTGGTTCTCTGGCCATCCATTGTGCTGATCCTCATCTAGACTATTTTAAAGAGTAATTTCCAGTGTGACAATTAATCAGGTATTTTACTGGATTCCAGATAGATTAGATTTATCTCATTCTCCTTTCCAAAAAAACTAGTTCTCTTGGGGTAGGGGGGAGGAAAAGCCAGTAGGTCAGTATCACTAATCTTTCCTTGGAAACCTAGGCTCCATTGGATACTGTCTTTTTATTTCCTTTCTAGATCTTCGTTTCCACCCCTCCCTCAACGATGCTTAAATCTTACATGTACTAAAATTGCAAGAATAGTTCTATGATGGCACTCACCACTTATTCTCAATTAAAAAAAAAAAAAAAAAGAAATTATTTCACTGCTCTTTAGTCACTTGGAGAGTGTTTTTCTTAGAAAAGTATGTATGAACTTTTCTTAGACTATGTATGAACCTCTCTGCTTATCTATGTGAAATTCATATTTAATTATGCAACATTTAGTATAGAGGAAATATTTTAGGATAATAATGTGTAATATTATACAATGTATATTATGCACCTGGAATATGTAAATCATAATTCTACTTGGGCTGTATATACAGATCTTCATAAGCACACATCTCTTTTGGAAGGGAGAGCAACATTTTAAAGCAAGCTCCAAGTATTTTAATAAAACATTGAATAATTCAGCAAATATCTTACAATTTTGAGACAGTTTTAGTGAATGATAAAGGAATACCATTTAAAAGATGTTTAAATTTATAACCTGCTAAATTTTTAACCTAGAAATTATTTACTTCAGAGCAGGGGGAAGGGTTCTGAAGAACCCTTCAGAATGTAAGGGTTAGTCTTCAGCTCCTAATTAGGTATTAGATGGCTTTTTACCCTCTTTCCTTCTGGCCCCCAATAGCTGCATCTCTGTGTGAATGAACAGAGGGGTGTCAGCAGGTTTGGCATCCTACTAGTTTGGCAGCTGTCTTCAAATCTTTTATGCTTCAGACATCTATGAGGTTCAGAGAAACAGGTTTGGACTGTGTTCCCAATGATATAGTGCAAAAAAGACTTAACTAAATATGTTTGCCATAGTTAACAGAGACACTTCCAGACTTGAATAACCTTCCCTGTCACCAGAGGACTTACTGTGGTATAGCAGCAGGAATATGAAATATGATGATGTGAGTTAACAAAGTGAAAGTGTATGCTTTTTGTTTGGTTAAGGGAGAAACATCTCTGGAAAAGGACTTCCAGGACATAAAAACTGAAGCCGTGTTCAGTGTGGTTGTCTGATCCATTCTTTCAACAAATAAAACTACTGAGGAAAAAACCCACATTATTCCCATGGAAAGAAGTGCATGATATAATATATTTAATTGTTATTTATTTTGTTGTAATAGTTTACACGTAGTAAACTGGCATTATCTATGCAGTATCTCTCCACTTACTCTAACATAACAAAATTCCCACCTTGGGAACATTGGCAGCATGATTGACTTTTTGTTTGGGCATAATTCCATGATTTCTGTTATATTGTGTAGTGACAGTTCCTAAATGGGCTGATCCATGTAGTTAAGTTATTACCAGAAAAATTTTAATGCAACCTTCAGTGTTGGCAAACTAGTACTACTTTTGAGCACAAAATGGGAACAAAGTAGGTTAAGAGCTATACAAATGATAAATTACCAGTGTGCTTACTTTAAAATACTATACTTTAAAAATCTATGAATTTTAAATTAATCTTATTTGTGTATAAATGCTAGAACCAAAAAGTTCCCTACAAAAGTGTTCTATAAAACAACAGTCTCTGAGTAACTAACATGCCACAGGCATTTGCAAAAGGACATAGACATTTTACTAGAAAAAACACCTGCTAGTTTTAATTTATAACAAAATTTATAGCAAACGCTTTTCAATGAGGTCTATTCTTAGTGACTATATTTCTGGGTATCTCTCTCTAATCTCATGTGTACTATAATACCACCCAGTGGCTTAGGTCCTGTCAAAAGAAAAAGAAAGGAAGAAATACCGTTATTCTCTGAGCACATGGAGACTTATATTTTTATAAGCCTTCCTTGAACAATTTAATTTCTGGTAATTAGAGCGATTGCAATCTTTCAGATTAGAAGGGTTTAGTGTTTATTAAGAGGTTGCCTTCTGTGTTGCAAGATGGTTATCAGCATGGGTCCGATACAGTATTACCAAAGACATAATATTCAGATGGCTTTTTTTCCTGCCTCTTGCCTTTTTTAACCTGAAGGAAGAAATTAGGTATGTAAAGGCTCCTGATCTTATTCATGCTCTGTTGATCACAGATTTCCTCTACAACTTAAATAAGTAGGTAGTGACATATCTTATGGCAATGCAGACCCAATCACCCCAAATCAGTATTCTACCTCTTTAATGAAACTCAGTGCAAGTTCTGGGAAGCGTGCCAGGCACGTGAGGGGATTTCACAAGCTGGGAAGGGGGGAGGGCAAGGATTTAACCAAAAGGAAGGAGATGGCAGGTTACATGATGTAATCTCTTCTCATATCAATTTTGACATAGTGGAAAAATTGGGTATATGAGCTCAAGGTGCCCTCAGGCATCTTGACTTGCCAGTGGTACTTACTCAGCACATCACTGACCTTGGCATTTTTACAGAATCACATTTGTTCACAGACGAACTGCTCTTGAAGAGTTTATCCAAATACCAAGGCACAAAGGCACCTGAGTTCCTTACTCTTACTGACTTCCAAAGTTGATCAGAATTGACAGTGCTCCACAGAATATTTTGCTTTGAAGAGTCTGGCATTTTACTTTGAAAACCCAGCAGGTAGGGAAATCCCACAACAGTTCTAGAACTTGCTGTCTAGTGTTATCTGACTTGTCTAAGGTGGCCTTTGGCAAGCAGAGAATTGATTGTTAGGCTTCCAGCTTTACGACTGGCTCCTTGTCCATTGGCCATTTGTACTGATGTCTTCTCTAGGTTATTCAAATTGAACATATTTCTGAAGTTCTGAGATGGACTTCTCTTTTAAAAATAAAATTTAAAAAAGTTTTCCACCTCTGACAGCATATTGAAGTTATCTCTGCAAAGAAACTTCTACTAGTTTTTGTTCCTATACGTTGTTTGGTGAGAAGATGGGGAAAGTAATATGGCCTCTGCTGTGGATGAAGTAGTTTAGAAATGACAACTGTATATGCATAAATATTTTACTGCTATTCAACTTAACAGTTGTAAATTTGTTTACTTTTGGAATATCTGAATTTGTGGTTGTGAATTCTAAAGGTGGGATTCTAAAGTACATTCAAAACTCTTTAATTTTCAAAAGTATGATGGACATTTTTCAAAGCCAATTTTGTGTTTACAGTGTTTTGAAACCTTGGTATATCACCTGATCACACTGTTGAAAGCTTCATCACTATGGGATTGTTACAACAATGTCTCTTTTGATGAGATTTAAAAAATATATGAAGGCAGAGTTTAATATCTTGTCTCATTAAAAGCAGAGCTTTATCATTTGAGAATCAGAATCATCGAATGGTTTTGGTTGGAAGGGACATTAAAGACCATCCAGTTCCAATACCCATGCCATGGGCAAGCATGTTTTCCACTAGACCAGGTTGCTCAAAGACTCATCCAGCCTGGCCTCGAACACCTGGAAGATCCAAAACAAGTCAACATCCTAAAAATGTTTAAGAATTGTCCTTCCAGATTTACTTCCCAAGATTTTTTCTTACTCTATATTATATTTCTTACATTCTTAATAGTAAAGTATTATTTTTGATGGCTGGTTAGGATCTGAAAATACTAGATATGTATTATCTAGTACATTGATCTAAAAATATTAGATACTAGTTTCTGGCCTTTGGAAAAAGGGGCAGGCCACTTGAGAAGATTACATGTAGGGAAAAGATTAGAAAGGCCAAAGCCCAGCTAGGACTCAACCTGGCCTTGGATGTTAAAAACAATAAAAAGAACTTCTATATATATATATTAACAGCAAGAAGAGGGCTTGTGAGAACCTCCTTTCCCTATTGGATAAGGAAGGTAACGTAGTGGCAAAGAATGAGGAGAAGGCTGAAATCCTGAATGCCTTCTTTGGCTCAGTCTTTAGTAGTAGAGTAGTGGGTTCCTGACCCCCAGTATCCAGACCCCTGAACTAGCAGACAGGGGCAGGGAGCAGAATGAAGTCCCTGTTATCCAAAGGGAGGTGAAGATTGAGGCCCCATCCCTGGAGGTGTTCAAAAGACAGATTGATGTGGTGCTGGGAGACATGGTTTAGTGATGGTGTTGCTTTTTGTTTGTTGAGTGGGTATTTATTTTTGTCAGAGTTAGGTTGATGGTTGGACAAGATGATCTTGAAGGTCTCTTCCAACCTAGAAGATTCTATGATTCTAAAATACATCAAATGAATATTAGTGGCAAAATGTTTCTTGGTGATGGTGTAAAACTGTATGTAAACACTAAATACTCCTTGCTTCAATTCAGATCTTCTCAGTTGAGTAAAACTATCTCCTAATACAGAACAAGACAAGCAAGAGAATGGTGTGATGCTCATCAGTCACCTCCTGAATTCTTTTAGACTCACTGTGGACATGGATCAGTCTTTTCTCTGTTGGTGCCTGCAGGGTGAGTGCCATGACGTCTGTGAGACTCATGGCAATAACACGCTACCAAACCTCTGCTTTTTGCCATGAAGATCACTGTTGTTCTACAAGTGCAGTTTTTTCAGGATTTATGCAAGATTTCCCCTTCACCCTGCAGTAGTCTGGGATTTATATCTCCCAGATCTGCCAACACTGTTTTGCATTTCCTTTTCTTGTTCACTGTTTTCCCTAGTCACAAAGTCAGCCAAAGTACTAGATGATGTTAAGCTTCTCATTAGTATTCAAGGACTGTCTCAGCACTCACCTAGGGATTCAATTCCAGGCCAGGAGTCACTGAAAATACATTTTCTACAGTCTCCTTTCTTGATACTCTCTTTGTTTCAATCAGCAGCTTCAAACTTCCCAAATTTCTGTTCTTTGAATAATATTACCAGCATCTTAAGCATTTGCCATGCATAATGTCATTTTTCACGTCTCTGGATTTTTTAGTATAAAAAAGTATTTCTTGCATCATACTAGGCTTTTTTGCTATGGAGTGAGTAAACTTCTTGTTTGGGGAAAAAAGGGTGTCTAGTTGAGCCAGCTGAAATCAAAGGCAAGAATGAGCCATTTCAAGGTAAGGTACAGAAAATATAAGTAACTGTTGCCATAAAGAAATGAAAGAGCTCACAGAAGGCTGAGCTGCTTTTGGTCAATCATTCACACTGCAGTATTTGGAATTTTCTGATGGAAAATATATTTCTGATAAGATAAATATATTTCTGCCTCTCCCTCTACCCAGACTAACATCCTAAGACATAGGTTTAGGCTTCTAAAAAGTGAGTCCCTTCTTAACCAGCTGTCCATGGATTTTCTCTTGAGTATCTGTCGCTGCTTTTTGAAATTGCTCCTCCTTGCTCTCCCTTCAGATGGCAGTCCTGGAAGTGTGGCACAGTGAGCAGTGAGGGGCCAGTCTACCAGGGATACAAAGGACTATGCTGGATCCTGTCTGGAGGCTTAGTCTGACATCAGAAGATCCTGGTCAGGGAACAGGTAAATCTGACAGACTTCCAGTTTCCATCCAGCTGCAGAACTACATCTTGGAGATCAGTGTAGACAGAGATAATTGTTCAATTGTTTCACAATAATTGTCAAACTAAATGGGAAATTGAGCTGCCTTTACATAGCCGGTTTATTTTTATGACGGTTTTTTTGTTTGTTTGTTTGTTTTTTGTTTTTTTTTTTTGTTTGTTTGTTTGTTTGTTTTTTGTTTTTTTTTTAATATTGGCAATGGGAAAGTCCTTTCTGTTTTCTTCTGTGGAATTGATATAACTGCGGAATTTTTCTTACTGAGCTTACTATTTTTTATGCATGATACCTGCCCAGATAAATGTTTTATTTAAAAAACCCACTTTATTCAATAGTAAGTAAATCATTCTTTATTGAGACAAGCGTCAGTAGATTCTTACATGGCATTAATTTAAAACATTGTGAATTCCCTTCTGAGTAATGTCTGTGCACACATGTACTGTATGCACCTGACTCACCTTGAGCACTGATTTGCTAAGGAATTAAGAGACCCATTCATTAGAATGAAATAATGCAATGCAGAAAGTCTGGCTGTGATGGGATCAGATCTTCACCTCTGTGTTATGGAAGCTGTGGCTTTGCTAACTCTGTAGTATTTAATTGCTGTTGTTGTTCTTTGGGTATCTGAAATCCGTTCATTACTGCTGGGTTGTTTTTGGAATAACTTCAGAAAATTATTCATTACTGATAAATTCCTGAAAATGTTGCAAATTTGAAGTACAGAAGTTGAGGACTGAAGATTTTATGTTTGCAGAACATGCAAGCTTTGAGTAAGGATCATGTAAACAGAAACATTAACAGGTTTTCTTCTGTGTATATGGCCACTGAATGTGCCAGAAGTATTTACTCTTTTATTTTACATAGCATATACCCAGCCTTAACCTTTACTGTTCACTTTTCTTGAAAAAAAGAAATAAAAAAAATTATTACTACAATATCTCTTAAGTATATCTGGAGACACAGCGCATTACAAAAAAGCAGAAATTATTTTAAGGAACTTTCTCTGTAAGTCTTCTGTCTTTCCTGTGGACCTGGTGTTTTCAAAGCTTAGGAATGTAGGCACTATACTGATATTATCAGCTCAGATACTAGTAAGTTAGAGCATCTGTTCTGTGTTATCAGGCACAACATGAAAGAAAAAAAAAATTCACATTTTATTTTCTCCAAATCTAATTGGAAATACCTTCAGATTCTGTGATAAATTTTGCTGGGCTATGTCCATGAATCAAATTTATTCTGGCTTTATGGTGTGGTACAAGGAATAATTATGGATCTCACTAAACTCCTAATCACTCTATTGTCCTTTTGAGGAGTCTGCACTGAGCTACAGAGCTACCAGACATTCAGTTCAATCCCTCTTCATCCTTAAGAAATGTGGCCTTTGAGGATATTTGTTATGCAGGGCACTCTAGAGCAGTATCAAACTAGAAGCTGCCAGAAGATACATCTAAAAAAACACCCCAAAACCAACCAAACAGAAAGGATGACGGGCATGTTCAGATTGCCTTTGAAAACAGAAATAAATAGCTGTATACCTTACTAAGAGTCTAAGAGTGGCCCAGTTATTACTCCATAGGAGTCACCTTTTCTGTGGGAAGCTGCTTGGCTAACTGTGGTCCTTCTGTGGTCCGTCTGTAAGACACTTCTATGTCTTATCCACTGTTCTTTCACAAAATGCCTATTGGCTAATGGTGCAGTTTACCCTAAGACTCAATAATAAGCAAAGGAGAACATTTTTTGGCACTCTCTGACACATGGACTACCTCAGGAAATCATGACACATTGCTCTTTTCTGGATAGTATTTCTACGTAGAGACTAATGCATCAGACAACTGATGCACAGGCTGGTGAACTAACAGTAGTTAAATAAATAAAAAAAAATATGAAAAAGTTAAGATGAGACAGCTTGGAACAACAAAGGACCACGTGACCAGAGGACCTGAAACAGAAGTGAACCCACCAAATTCTGGAGCTGCTAGAAATAATGGTGAGTAGTTGCAGAAAAAGTTAGCAACTTCTAAACTCCTAGTTCTTCTGCCAGTTATTGTAAATCTCTGACTTTTTTATAGTGTCAGAGAGAAAGCTGGCCAATCTATACTCATTTTTTCATCCACACCAGTACTTCTGTTTTCTCTAAGATTTTTCTCCAACAGGGGCTCTCATCTTCCCTGTCTTCAGTTCAGAACTACCTCCTCCCCTCCATGTGAACAGAAACCACAGACAACAGCTCTGTTCAACCCAGAGTCAGGTAAGGTAGCCCTCATTTATTATTCCTAGGACTCTTGGTCCTTTTCTTGTTGGCTGTTCCTGTCCACCTTGGCCCTTTCTTGGTTTCTGATCTTAGTTGTGTTGATAAGGCAGTTTTACACTCTTGGGAATGAAAGCTAGGATCATGACTTGTCCTTTGACAGTGGAGATAGATAATGGGCACTTCAGTGCATTTCTTTCAATGCAAAAACAGCTGAGCTAACTGTTCCCATAAAAGTCCAATTGATTGCTGTAGGCATTATATTCATTCTGACAATGATAAAATGATTGCTTTAGTATCTGGCTGCGTAACCCACTTACAGCATGTGCACCCGTATTATGAGAATGTTTCAATTGTGAAAATCATTGAGATGTAAATGTCATGATTATAATTTATCTTCATTAAAAATTCCATCGGAAGAAGGAAAATTAATACATGTGCTGTACAGAGTACCAGCTACTAAAGAGTAATATGTTATACTGAAAATAGGGACTTAGGAATGTAACTACATCAGAAAATAACTCAGAAACACATTCTAGTGATGTGACAGGTGGTTATCTCAAGGGCATTGACAGAAATATTTTATTGGCTCTCAGTTCTAATCTGGAGTGGTGTAACATTTCATCTTTTTCTAATAGCAATCTTAACACCTCTTTCCCCCTCCCCACCCTGCCAACACAGACAACCAGCCAAACAGAAGGGGCTGTCATTATTGTGTTTTAATGCTTGAAAATGATTGTATCACCTAAAACTGCCATCATCTTTGAGCACAAAAGCCAGCTCTGAATTTTATTTATGTCACTGGAAAGACTTCCATTAAATTCATTGATCGTTGAGTCACTTTATTTCTCCTGTAGTCATTCGTGGTTCTTTTATATTTCACGTTTCCTTTGTTTTATTTGCTTGCTGATTGTGAAAATTTTGCTTTTAAGTTCAACATATATCAGCTCAATCTAGTATTACACTTCTATCATAGAGCCAGAATTGTCTGACTAAATATTTATTTGATTTTTTTTTCTCTTAGCATAGATGACTTAATCTATTCCCTTCCTATATGTGCTGGTTTGGGATATTTTTTTTCCTTTATTCACTGATTGTGTGGTTTTGTGGTGTGGAGCTTTTGCTGTTTGGTTGGTTGGTTTTTAAATCCAGTCCAAATACAGATTGTGATTTGTGTTCCCTTTCATCTTTTTTAAAGATGTTCGGTTTAAAATCAAATATTTTAATTGTAAAACTATGGGTAGCCACTGAATATTCCTAGATTTATGCTGATTAAGTATTTGTTCTATTACTCTGAGAATATTTTTTTTAATTTTGTCTTTTCGTAACATGTGAGCCCCTTCACTGTGGTTTTCCTATACATGAAACATTTTTATCTCAGTGAGATTTACAAAAAAAGGAAATATTCGTCATTCATGTTACATGCTCTATAATTGCCAAATCTCTGTAAATGTAGAGTAACTGCTGAGTTTATGTTATTATTTGGTTTACCTTTAAGTTTTAAGGCGTTCTAATGATTATCCCAGGATGAACTTTGGCTGTCTGTCTTTCTACTTCTGCAATCATAGGACTATTGCCAGTGCATTGTCAAGTATTATTGCCAGACTGGATGCCAAAGTTCTGTTATGTGGTAAAAGACATTTTATAATTTGGGAAATTAGTCATATTCTAGATATTAGAGATTTGAAAGATATACCTTATTTTCTGAGCTGAGTAGCACTCTGGTTCAGGGGATATTTTTGTTTGTCAGATATGTTTTGCTCCTCTCTTGCATTGGTTCTTTGTAGTGAAGGACAGTGGTGAAAAACGTGTTGAAACAGGAGAGGGAGCTCTCAGCCTGGCTATTGAAGGGTCATCGCTTCCCCCAGGAAAGAGTGGGAAGGGGAGCTCCCCTCTGCTAAAGAGGTTGGTTTTACCTGCCATGCTGTACTTTAGCCAGTTATCTGTTCTGCTGAAAGGATGGAGAGGACTGACTTAGAAAATGAAATGAGAACAAATAAAGGTTAGATAAAAGGAGAGGAAAGTTTAGGGTAAATGACTGTATGTGTGATGGAACAGCTTGGGGTCCAGTCTTCTCTCCGTCCAATATAGAAGTGTAAATGTTCCCCAAGATGAATGGTGGGGACAAAACACATTTTGAATGAATGCTATGAAGAGATTTGGACTTGCAAGTTTTAATTAACAGAATTTTTCATGTTTATGCTGTCAGTGATACAGGACTTCGAATTTACTTTCAATGGTCCTGTCATAGCTGTTGCTTCTCTTTCCTACATGCATATGATCACAGATACAGGTACATGAACCTTTCTTACAGGCACACAGAGAAAATCTGGTGGCTGCTGGCATAAATTGACAGTACTATTTTCAATTTAAAGCAGAATGGGAAAAAAAAGCTAGACAGAAAGGTTTAGACTGCTCCATCAGAGCTTCTGATCAAACAATTTCTATGAGGTAGTTTGTCTTCATCTCTCACTGACTCTAATTCAGAGGGTGAGGAAATACTTGTCTAAGTTGTTTGGTTTGAACTTGGATTGTGACTGAGATCCCAATTAAATATTTTACTTGTAATAAAGACTGTGGAGATTTTAAGGTTAATGAAAGAATAGGAAAATACACAAAATAAGAACAATAAATTGCTTCCACCATGTTTCAAGTAGAAATATTTGTTCAAAGTTAAATTTTTGTTATTTTCCATATACTTAAAGTTGAATTGTACCCTGAAGAAGAGCTGTCTTTTAGAACCAGGACCGGTACTTTGTAACCTCATAGGATGTCATCTTGAGATAAAAAAAAAAAAAGAAAAAAAGCTACTGCTAGCTTCTCAGTGGGCTTGATGAGTTGATTCACATGTTCATCTAACAGAATCTACAGTGCCAAACCACCGTGCTGCTGGTGTACAGCCTAGATTTGTGCTGGCTGAGCCACATGCACATCTGGGCACCTTCATTTCCCACCACTGGGGATAAGGCTTGGGCTGAAAGTCTTCCCTCTGCATCATGAATGGTCAGAGCTGAGGAACCACTAATTTCCACTTCAGTGGTGCTTATCCTATGTAATATGTTGTTGACCATACAAGTAGGCTGGCTGTATTACTTGCACACACTGTGTGCCACAGACTAGTAGTTTAGCTTGACCAACTCTTAGACAACTAGCTCAGATTTCAACTACAAAATAGGTTGAAATGGTTAAGATTTTCTCTTCGACATTATACAAAGGTAGTATGAATGAATGCATATAATGAATACAAGAAGAAGGATTTAAAGACTCTTGAAAATTTAATACAGAAATTAATATATTTTTTCTTTTCATTTGCCCCAATGTAGACAAGAAGGAAATCCACCAAAGTCAGTTGAGTTACACAGGTGGAAGCCTAGGGTAAATATTAATGACATAACCTTAGCAAAAGTCTTTCTACAATGTGAACATTTTGGCCAGATTGCTAAAATGCTAATATTCTGTATCAAACCTTATGAATGGAACATGATTTTGTCCAAAGGGCAGGTGAGATATAAATATTTATGGTGGTAAAAGTTTTTGAAACATTAACATGCTTTGGATGGGCACAAGATTTTGTTCTTTTGTTTCTGTGTTAGTCTGTGGCTTGCATTTATATCTGAAAATTGTGTGAAAGGTAGCTGTCAAGTAAACCAAGATGAGAACATAAATGAAAGCCTCTGCTTCAGAAAATAAGGCAATATAAAATGTTTTAGAGGGACTTATAATGATCCATGTGATCTTTACAAAAAAGTCCCTGAGGATCCACTTGTACAGAGCCAAAAATACATTACGTGCAACAAGAGCTTTTAAGAATGTTGCTGCATTTGTTGGTATGTTTTACCAAGGAAAGAGCAGTTCTTTTTCTTACATTCCTATATGAGAGAAACATGCCAGAATACCATTTTCAGCTTAGTATAAGTGCCCATTATTAAAGCTTTAATAGAATATGGCATCAAGTAATAAAATCTGTGCCTTTCAGCCTTGCTCTTTCACGACATGCTTCAGGCACATTTTCCTTTCAAAACTGTGAGAAGCACATAAAAGTCTGTTTCAAAGGAAAACCATTCAATAATATGAAGTGTCATTACTAGTGACACCCAAATCTAGGGACAGGCTGACAGGTTACTGCCCGTCCTTGAAAAGCCTCACACACAAAGTGTAAGAGCAAAAGATTAAGGTTCAAGAGCCAAACCAAGCTCCTGGATCAAAACTATATAAATGCAGGAGTTTGGAACCTCACTGGAACGTGGGAGCCCACACCCATATGATGTTCCACTTTTTGAGAAAAGCTGCTTTACTTCCCCATGTGTGTGTTTTGTTGGATTCATCATCCAGACTCTGAGTTTTGTAGAAAGTTGTAAAAGATCTGTGGACCACACCCACATCTTGCAAAATGTGGTGTTTGACAACACCTGATATGATGGATGTGCCCTGTGCTACTCATAATGGCGTAGTATTAGAGCAGGTGAGGTACTAGATGTTCTCGAGTAAGAGAGCATAAATAAGAAGGCATTATAGTCACTCAAACAGCTTTTGGTTATTATTATGATCAGGTCAATTTTCCATTAATGTGTAATGTAAAATGGGAAGAAAGCACAAATCATGACTATAATGCACATCTACAAAATGTAATTTTGAAGCAGTTACTACAAAGTGAATGTTGCTTAGTCTTTTATAAGTTTTTTTTTTTCATTTTCTCTGCAAAGTGGACTAGCTGCTTGTGCCACTTACTGTAGCATCTTGGTAGGAGAGCACACTAATCTGCAATATAAATTTCATTTCTACATGTGCCTGCCTTGAATTAAAGCTTAATCACTCTTTAAAAGGAATGATCCAAATTGAACCCTTGTATAAATGTGCTCAGTTCCTTAGGGCAGTTATAAAAGCTGACCCTATTTTTCTGGCTGCATTTTGTCTACTTTCTGTTAAACACCTGTCTTTTGTACTTGAATATCTGTTATACTCTCCTAGAAGAAAAATGAATTGCTAGCGTAACTCTAACCTTGTTCTGTGGAAGTTTAACCACTTACAACACAGCCTATAATTGCCTTTTTTATCATCATTTTTTGGTCATAAAACCAGCAGTTGTCCTTGAATAAGGAAAAATGTAGATTTTAGAAATGGTGGGCAGTTTAGGAGAGTGAATTATTTTGGAGCTCATTTCTTGAAAAATGTCTTGCAGAATGTATCATGTATCGTCCTTCAAAAAATGAAGTCCATCAGACTATTAAAAAACAAGTATTTATAAATGAAAAATTTTGGGTCAATAGCAATCTGCAATGCTGACAGTATATTGAAAAAAGAATATTTTAATAAATTTTGAAGTCTTAATCTCTCTTTCAGATAATTTGTGGGATTCAAAAGAATTCACGTATTAAAAATTGATTTTGTAGTCTTCCCTGCTGTAGATATTCATTTTGAATATTTAAAAATGTATTTAAGCAAGTATCATGTAATAATTTAAAAATTTCCCCTTAAATCTTAAATTATCATATTGGTGACCATAATAATAATTACTATAATGCTGATTTTCAGAGCTTTCTGCTTATTTAGAATTACATGTAATTTTGTCTTAATATAAAGAACATAATCATGTTGGAACCCATAGTCTCAATTAATAGTGAGAGATGTTTGCACAGTAAATATCAGAACTGCATATGAGTTAGAAGCAGTTAAAGTACTGGGAGAAAGCAAAATTGATGTCTTCCTTAAAAAAGTGAAGTACAGGAGCTATGATTTGCAGACCAGCTGCCTTGATTTCACTTCTCAAAGGTATCTATAAGATACCAATATTGATGAGAGCCAACACATATTTTTTTAAATAATCCATGTCAGCAGGGTTGGATTTTTTCATATAAGACAGAAGGCTTTGTGGGTAGAGTACAATATTTGTTGTATAATTTTTGATACAGTTAATATTAGATATTAAAGAAAAAATACTACAGCTACTTTTGATTAAGGAACCATGCCGGGGTAGACTGAATGGATGAGAATTCAGACTGATCTTAACCAACCATAAAAATGCCATTCAGGAGGGCAGGGGTGACCAGGCAGAATTAACTCGCTGTGTAAATACAGCATGGAAAACACCACTGAGACATCAGCTCTATAGAAGAGGCTCTGTGGTATGCAAAGAATCTGTGTTGAACCATCTAAGCTTCATGTTAGACAACCGCATCAAAAGCTGCAAGAAGGGGCAAACACGGTGTTCTCAGGATGCCATAAACAATCCTGTTTCAAAGAAGCTGTGCATAAGCATGAATAGATGTGTGGTTAAACTTCACGTTCTGCTCAACGCACAGCTCTCAGATCGTGTCCAATTTTGAGCATTCCATTTCAAGGTAGATGTACCGATTAGAAAGGGTAGCGTAGAGAAGCAAGAGTACTAGATTCTAGAAAAAGATGATACATTTTGTTTGTTTCAAATAAAAGGCTGAAGGGAGGTGTAGTAATACTTTTCAAGGGTGCAAAATAGTGATACAGAAAAGGATAGAATAAAATAGTCTGTATTTAGATAGAGAGGATGTAGTGGGCTTAAGTTGCAGCCAGGGAGATTTGGATTAGATGTTGGAGAAAGTAAGACAAGAGATTGCTTAGGGTGCTTCTAGAGTCACCACCACTGAAGGTCAGACACTGGTGGGTGGCCAGACAAGTGCCTATTACGACAGATGAAATTACAGCTGGTCCTTCCTTTGGACATGGGGAAAGGACCAGATGATCTCTGAGTGCCTTGCCTTCCTTGTGTTCCAGGATTCTATGTAAAATGTGTCTGGGACCTTAAAATAAACAAAAGTGAATGTTTATTAACATGGCAGTGGTTGTTAGCATTAACTAGACGTAATCAGGCCTACTGTCCCTTTCTGCAGAATTATAATGAAATGATAAAGCCATGCCTACAGCCATTACTTCTGTTTACAAAGAACAGAAAGATGATCATCATCTACAGAGTGTGATTCTCCAAGAAAATTATAGGTTTAATGAAGACTAGACATCAAACTGACATTTAATTTCAAATTAAAAAAGCTCCAAAACATAACATAATATACTTTCAGGTAATAAATAGGAATAGTGAGGTTAGAATATTGGGTTTCTTGACTCGGTGGTTGAATGTGGCAGGAGCTGCCTTGTAGATTAACACAGCAGCAGCAGCTTAAAACTTGCATCAGGACTCCCCTGAGTCTGACCCTATCCCTCCACAAGCAGAACAGCTTTAATTTTCTTCAAAGTGAAAGTTCCAACACTAGGTTGCCAGTATGAGGAGCTATCCATAACCTTTTATTTGTTTAGTCCATTTGAATTTAATTTCAGTTAAAAAAAAAAGAAACAAAACATACCAAGAATCTGGAAAAAAAAAAGAACATGCTTACTTTGTTGGTAACTGCATCTTTAAGGCTCCGCATTACAAATGAGCTGAAGCAGATTTGAGAGTCTGTATGTGGACTAGATTAGCATCTTGATTTTTCATATATTTTTAAAACAGAAAGAATTTGCCAGACACTATTCATACCAGGGAGAACAGGATAACTTTTTATAGTGAGCCCATTGTCTGGGTATCATTCTGATTGTTGCAGACTTGACATCTTAATATACAAGAATTTTGGAATTTTAAAATACCAGAGCACTTCTGACCTTTATTCAAACAGCAAATCCACTCAAACATCTGTGTATAGACAATCTTGATAGAAGAGTCTTTCAACATATTTGAACGATACCTATTTCATTTTTTTTAAACTTCATTTCATTTTCATCTGTGAATGCTCAGGAAAAGGATTCTTAAAGAAGGTCTGTTTGCTTTCCTGTTTCGCAGGCAAAATTAGGCAATTTTATATGTTATGACTTTTATTACTTATTATTACAGAAATTATTCCGTGCTGAATTAATTAAGTGACATTTTGAAAGTATGAAATCTATCATTGAGAAAACATTTGTATTTAATAAAAAAAAAATTAAAAATAATTTAATAAAAAATACAAATTTTTAAATAAGAATATAGTATGTTCAGTTATATTTATTGTAATAATATAATGACTCCTTTATCTCACATTAGAAACTATAGTTCTTATCTCTATTAGAATTTCTTAGAAATCTAGGATGTTTTCATCATGATATTTATTTTGCTTATAGTGCTACACAAATGCAACCAAACTGCATCTAGATATAAGATGGACTTAGTCTTCCCTCTCTCCTTCATTTGCCTTATAGTGAAGCCCAAAATATTCTAAATGCAACATGAAACCAAGACTCAGTTTTCCACTCTATTTGTTTTTTTAGGTCGATAGTGATACCTGAGTTCTTTGTGAAGCCCTTTGATATGAAAAAATTCTATAGACAAATCTCTGTTTTTCTCATTCAGCTTTAACAGCCAGATTACAATTGTAATCTTTTATTACAATATGTCATATTTATATTATAGTTTTTCCCCTCTAAATATAATGATTGTATCCATATATACTAAATATGAACATGTTTTGCTGGAACTTTCCATATTTTAGAAATTTCTTAAGCTTAACTTAGAAACCAGAAACAGTGAACTTAAAGTTCCTCAGACTGAATTTCTCTTAGACAGACTTGCTAGCTAATACATGTTACTTTTGCTCATCAGATAGATGCAGCTACTAAGGATAATTGTGACGCAGCACATTTTTTCTAATTTCATAAAATGAAAATATGTAATGGATCCATTATGCTAAAGGGACAATATTTTCCACAATTAAATTTGTAAATTTTCCTTATGTATTTATATAGCAAGGATAGATGACTTTCCTTTTTTAAAAAATCATCTGAAAAGAATCAGCCCACTAGTTACACAATATCAAAATCTCATGACAAAATGTTAAAAAATGTGTTCCTGAATCTGCTTAGTGTGAGACATTGAGACTTGCTTTAAAGTACCTTTGCACGGTCAGGCTGGTATAAAGGGACCTTAACATCGCTGAAAACAGGGCTTTGATCTTAGTAAGTTCTTACTTCCCTAATAAGAAGTTGTTCCTTATATAATTCAAAAGAATTAACAGTGCAGCAGAAAAGAGAAAGCCACATATATTTTATGAAAGTCAGGAAGAACCAATATTTCGCTGCATAGAGATGAAGTGAAAGTGCTTCACATTGTGCAAAAGCATGAAAAGGTAAATGCTTCAATGAGGTGTCAAAGGAGAAGCCTCCCTGAGCCTGTCTAATCCAAAATGTCTTTAGGGGGGGATAAGAGGGAAAGGTATATTAGAAATGATGTCCTGATGTTTTAGACTAAAATGTTAAGGAGAGAGTCTTTTGAGAGGGATTCTTGTGGCGATTCACAACTTAAAAGCCCAGTGCTGCAGAAAACATGAGAAAAAGAAACAAAAAAATCCTGTTGCATTGTACAGAAGGATTACGAAAATGGTGGGTAATTACTCCCCACTCTTTCATCAAGTTCATAAGAGAACAGAGTGAAACTCTGCAATATCTAATAATCAGAAATAAACAGCACTAATGGTATTTGCGCAGGAAAAATTACTGAGTCCCCAAAAGAACAACAAAAGAATTCAGGCAAGTTATCATGTTGAGAAAGTTATTATTGCTGCTAAAGTGACAGTAAGTAAATTAAATTAAATTGAAACGGTGAACAAATGTTGCTGCCTTTGAAACTAGGATAATTCTGTGGCGTATCGTAACGAGGAAGCCAAACAATGTACTTCAATGCCAATTAATGGAAATGCATCAAGATCCCCAAATTCCCTTTTGGTGCTTGCTGGCGTCACTGGTGGGCAAGTGCTACACAAAACTCTTCTGGATTTAGGGGCCACGTCCTTCTGGAAGAAAGGAAAGTTCTTTCTCTTGTTTCTGCCAGTAACGGGATGTGTGATTTTTGTGAGGGCATGTCATCTTCTTCCCACATATTTAAAGCCACTGTTTAGAGCAACAAATCAATCACAGACTGTTGGCTATTTCTTCCTATGCATTTGCAAAATACTCAGGAAAATAATAGGTTTGTGTTATATCATGATAATAATCACTTACAGACTGTTCTCATAAACTGAAATCCTAAATAAGCACTATAGGATTTGACCTAATTACCCAATTCTCTCTCTACTGTAGTCAGTGAAATCTTTTTCTCTCATTTTATCTGGAATGAAGCTCATGTCATTAGTCATTGTGGAATGCATGTATTTCCCTATACAGATATAATGTATTTGATTTTGGTTTTATATTTATTTCACAATTGAAGACATTATTTTTCCATGAAAAATATACTTTGATTTATAGATCAAGATGTCAGGAAAATTTTTAATCCTATCCTGTACAATCTCTAAAGGAAAATCTAGTTCAGTATTCTTGAGTAAATGAATAAATGAAATGCTGAAGAGAAAGGTATTTGATTCACGTGAGGATAGGGAAGCTCTACAGAGAGACTTAGATACATTGGATCATTGGGCCAACATTAATGCTATGAGCTTCAACAAATCCCAGTGCCAGGTCCTGCACTTGGACCACAATAACCCCATGCACTACTACAGCCTTGGGGCAGTGTGGCTGGAATGCTGCCTGGCAGAAAAAGACCTGAGGGTTCTAATTGACAAATGGCTGAATATGAGCCAGCAGTGTGTCCAGGTGGCCAAGACAGCCAATGGCATTCCTGGATTGTATTAGAAATAGTGTGACCAGCAGAAATAGGGAAGTAATTGTACCCCTGTACCCAGCACTGGTGAGGCCACACCTTGAGTATTGTGTCCAGTTCTGGGCACCTCAATACAAGAGAGACATCGAGGTGCTGGAGCGAGTGCAGAGGAGGGGTGTGGGGCCTGAAGCATAGATTGTATGAAGAGCAGTTGAAGGAGCTGGGACTGTTTAGTTTGAGGAAGAGAAAGCTGAGGGGAGACCTCATCATTCACTATAAGTACTTGAAAGGACACGGTAGAAAGGTTGGTGCTGGTCTCTTCTCGCAGGTAATTA